>CM076569.1:244857067-245137480 GCA_034641835.2 Pinus albicaulis
TTGTCAAGGTGACCCTGGAAAAACCCCCTACAACTCTTGGGGAAAACCAGTTCGAAAGCTCCTTCTTATTTCTGGAAAAATGCTTTTTACAGTGAGAGAAATATTCAGCAAAATAAAAATCAGCAAACAGACTTTTACAACTTATCTCGTTTTCCGTGCTTAACCACCGCCTCGGAAAATGTACAAACAGCAAAAACATAATAGCAATAAATGTTGTACGTTCTCCTCGATTTGCGTGCCCAGAAATCTGCAATAAATGCAGCTGTACGGCCTCCTCAAAATCTGTGCAAACAGCAATTAATGCTGCTGTCCAAAACCTCGATTTGCATGCCAAAATTGCTTCAAAACTCTGCTGTACGGTACAGCCCCTTGCTGCCTCGATTTTCGTGCCCGATATTGCTGTACGGCCTCCCTGCCTAGAAAATCGTGCCAAAAATCTGCCTGCTGTTTGCTAAATCTGCTGCACTTGTCTTGCTGAAATGTCTTGCTGAAATGCTGCCTTGGAATGCGTGCCAAGCTGCTGCCTCCTTCTCTTCACTGCCCAGAAATCTCCCTTGCTCTCTTGCTCTCCTTCTCTCAATCTGCTCATGAAAGAATGAATGACCTTTTCCTCCTTTTCCTCCTTTAACCTAACCCTAAGTGACTTTTGGGGAATCCCTAAATCCAATGGCTGAGATAGATTGAGATCTAGGGCTGAGATTAAATGCTCATTTAAATCTCACTTTCTATTTTTTAATTCACCCCACTTTAATAAAGACCCACTTAGTCATTTATTTTCAAAGTCACTTTTTCCTTTCTAATTTTACATTGACTTTATTAAAAGTCACTTTAAAATTAGACTTTAGTAACTTTATCACTTAAAGTCACTTTTAAATTAGATTTGATTTTATAACTTTATAAAGTCACTTTAGTAACTTTATCACTTAAAGTCACTTTTAAATTAGATTTGACTTTATAAAAATTATAAAGTCACTTTAGGAGAAAAATTAAATTCTTTTGGACACTTTTCCCTAGGCCAAAGATCAAAGCCTTAGGGAACCACCTGTCCTCCAGTACCAAATTTCAACATGAAAGTCACTGGAAAGCAGCTAAAAGAATACTTCGATATATTCGAGGTACAGTTCAGTTCGGGATTCATTACAGTGTAGGAGAATTTCCATTGTTGATTGGTTTCACTGATTCTGATTGGGTTGGTGACCCTGATGATCGAAAGTATACTGCAGGATATGTGTTCACTCTTGGTTCAGGACCTATTACATGGTCTTGTAAGAAACAAAGTGCCATCTCTCTTTCTTCAACAAAAGAAGAGTATCGTGGTGTAGTTGAAGTTAGCAAGGAAGCCATGTGGCTTTGTCAGATCCTGTTTGAGTTTGGTCTTCATCAGTAACATCCAACTACACTTTGTTGTGATAATCAGAGTGCCATTCAGCTATGTAAAGATCCAGTTCAGCATCAGCGTATGAAACACATTGAACTCCACATACACTTCATCAGAAGCTCATTCATGATCATGTTCTTGAAGTGCAGTACTTTCCAACCAATGATCAAGTAGTTGATATCTTTACAAAGGTTCTCACAGAAGCAAATTTTACCAAACTTTGATCCATGCTTGGAGTTCAAGAAAGTTGTCATTAAGGGGGGATAGGCTCTAATGCCTCCTTCCTTCTCCTATTGTGTCACTTTTGTAAATCCTTCAATCCTATCCCAATTTGTTCTTAAGGGGGGATGTTAGGATATTTCGACACATAAGAAATAGGCTCCTTTTGTGTCACCTTTGTAAATCCTTCAATCCTATCCAAAGTTGTTCTTAAGGGGGGATGCTAGGATATTCTGACACATAGGAAATAGTTAAGAATAAATTAGTCTAGTGCAGAGTTAGGTAAAGTGTGTTTCTTTACCATGTACATTTGTAACTTATAATCCGACGGTCACTATTTGTAGTGATCCGACAGTTATCTCTCACCTTGGTATTAATGACACTTGATCCATGGCTTAGCACCCAATTGGTCCATGATCTCTATTTAAAGAGAATGGAGGGTCATTTGTCCGGTAACCGTTTATGAGAGAAACATATGTAACTTTTATTTTTATATTAATAAATTTCCTGAAGTGGTCACGTTGGCTAAGGCTGTGGGCTGTTTCCCTCTTTGATGGTTTTAACCACGTGATTATACTGGTGTACTGATTTGTGATCTGTTTCTGAGCAGTGACCTTTGGTTCTTGATCTACGGAACTTACCTTATAAATTCCTACAAAAAATTCTCAATGAACTTGGAATTTCTGTCACTAAAAATAGAAGTGGGCAATCCAAAATGAACCCAAACATTTTGAAAATAAAGTTCAGCAGTAATGGTGGTCTTACATGGCATAAGTATACACATTTCACTGAATCTATCCACAACTACAAAGAAATAATCATGTTGCTTTCTTGATATAGGTAGACCTCCAACAAATTCTATGGAGATGCTCTCCCATGGCCTTGATGGTACCAGTAGTGGCATGTACAATCCAAGCTTCCTATTACTTGGCTTACTTGTTGCACACATAGAACAACCTCTTATAAAATGTGACACACTATCTATCACACGAGGCCAATAACAATACCTTTGTAGATACGCCACTGTTTTTCTTACCCCAAAGTGTCCAACAATAACAGAAGAATGGGCTTCTCTCATGACACTTAGCCTCTCTCCTTGTGGAATACATAGCTTCCCCAAATGAAACAACAAATTTTTATGCACGTGATAATCTCTTTCTTCAACTTGATTCCCTTCACTCAAACTAGCATACACATCTTTGAAATCAACATCATGTGCATATTTTTCTATGTAACTCTCATGTACAACAGAATCATTTTTGAGTAAAGTAGAAGCACTAATGATTGGTCTCGAAAGCATATCTACAACTTTATTGAATAAGCCTTTTGTACCTTGTAACCAAGTGAAATTGTTGAAGAAACCCCATCCACCTAAAATGTCTTGATTGCTGCAATTTTGTTTGCGACTGCAAGTACTGTAATGGTTGGTGATCGGTGTGTACAATAGTATCTTTACCCATCAAGTAGTGTTTCCACTTCTTTACACTTTGTACCAACACATATAGTTCTTTGTCATATGTAGGATAATTAGTCACAGCATCATTAAAAGTTTCTGAATGAAAGGCGATAGGCTTACCATGTTGCAAAAGGACTGCGCCCATGGCATAGTCACTAGCATCAGTTTGTATCTCGAATGGTTGTCTCAAATTTGGTAGTGAAAGGACTGGAGCTGAACTGATCTTGTCTTTTAAAGCTTCAAAAGCTTGCCGCTGTTTTCCTCCCCATTGGAAGCCTTTCTTCACACTTGTCACTGCATGCATAGGAGCTGCGATGGAAGAAAAGTTAGCAATAAATTTCCTCCAATATTGAGCTGCACCTAAGAAACGTCTTACCTCGGTAAATATTTTGGGTGTGGGCCAATTCACAATGGCCTTCTCTTTAGAAGGATCAATCCTCAATTCTCCTCCTCCTACAATATGTCCAAATAGACCAAAGAAGTCTTTCCAAACTCACATTTTGACATCTTAAGAAACAATTTCTCTTTCTTCAAAATATCAAGTACTCGATTTACATGCAAGACATGATCTTCTCTTGTTTTGCTGAAAATGAAAATGTCATCTAAGTACACAATAACAAAGTCATCAAGGAATGGTTGCAAAACATTATCCATAACTCGCATAAAATTTGTCAGTGCATTACACAAACCAAAAGGCATAATAGCCACTCAAAGAGTCCTTTTTTGGTTTTGAATGTAGTTTTCCAGATATCACTTTCTACAATTCTTACTTGACGATATCCACTTTGTAAATATAACTTATTGAAAAAAATTGCTTCTTTCAGCTGATCAAGCAAATCATCTACTCTTGGGAGTGGGTAATGATTTTTTACCGTAATTTTGTTCAAAGCTCGAAAATCTACACAGATGCGCCAAGTCCCATCTTTCTTTGGTATTAGACTATGGGTGAACCGCATGGCGAGGTGCTTGGCCTTATGATACCTTTATCCAACATCTCTTTGATTTGCCTCTTTATTTCAACATTCTCCATTATCGACATGCGATACATATCGATGTTTGGAAGAGGAAAATCCTGATGCAACTAAATCTCATGTTGAATTTCCCTTTTTGGAGGCAATCTTGTTGGCTCCTGAAACATCTCATGATGCCCATTAACCACATCATATAATTTTAATTTCAACTTAGGATCACATCCTTCAAAATATTCATGATTAATATCAACTTTGGGCTTAATCATAATAAGAACAAAATTCTTACTTGAATTTACCAGCCTCTTTACCTGTCCAGCATTTACCAAAGCAATGTTTGTCTTCTTACGGTGTGCTCTAATAATGAACTCCTTGCCATATTTTAATAAATGATACTTGTTCTCATGGAGATAGAAGATCGCTTTCATGTCATACAATTAAGGACTCCCTAATAAATACTAGTTATGTCAAGCGGAACCACATCTATTTCAACTATGTCAACAAAGCTTGCAGTGATTGCAAACCTCAATATACATTTCCTTGTAACCTGTAGATTTGCATCCTTACAAATAAAACCCCATGGATATGGTCTTGGATGTGGTATGGTCTCAAGGTTAAGTTTTTTGACCAAATCTTCAGACATTAAGTTTTCTTGTGACCCACTATCAAACAGTGTGTTAATCTTTGTATGCTTGGATATGACCCTCACATGAAACAGTTCTATTCTTTCTTCTTCATTTGAAGTGTTTATGTGACAATTTGATGTACTAGTACTGGGTTTAGTTTCAATTTATTTTCCCTTCATGCTCTTCAATCCCATGGTTGTAATTTTAGTCTCATCACCTGAATCAAACCCTAAGTCATGTTGAGTTGTAGCAGTAGTTTTCTATCTCCCTTAGTTATTGGGTTTCTTTGGCCTCAATTCTGGATGCAATTCCAACAATGAGTTTCTGTAGAAATTTGAATAATAGCTGAATTATTCACCAATATTATCCTAATTACACACTATTTAAGCTTCATGCATAATACATAACCTCTTATACAATTGATAATCAATATGCGGAAATAGAAGCAGTCGCATGCGCACATTAAAACATAATCAAGCACACATATAACACAGTATGTAATGGGGAAAGCATACAGCTGAAAACCCCCAACTATTTGTATATTATAATGATAGAGAACATGTAACAATACATAGCACAAATCTCTCACAGCTCTCAGCACTATCTCACATGCTACACACAAACTAGCACAGAAGATGAACAAGTCACAGGTTCAAATCTCCTCCACAAGTCTGCCTGCCTCTACTGTGCAATCCAAGATGAATAATGATGAGATCCAAGTTCGAATCCCACTAGCTTGTACTGCACAATCCTCATTGGCAATCTCAATCAATGTGTGTGCAAATCCCATGCACAGCTATAGTCACAACTGATAGTAGACTCACCCTTTCACCCACCTCTAACACTGTTCTCCACTGAACTGTCCATGCATTGCAGTTAACTGATGTATTCTTTAGTTGATTTATGAGTTAATAATTAGTGAATTAATTAATAATTAATTCACACCACTCATCACTAGTGTATTTTTCAGTTAGACTAAATACAACTAGTTCAACTAAGTTAAACCGAACACAACTCCACCAACTGCCTCATCAACTCCACCAAACTCTGCCACATGAGTTCTAACTGAAGTCAACCATGAAATAGCTCAACTAACCCTTAGTAAAAGCATATTTCCTTCTGTCAGCTGCATGTGCCACATCCAAGCATCAAACTGAAGTGCTCCAAGAGGATAATATAATGTTTATAGTCTAAATATTATTAAGGGTTAATAATATTTGACTGTTCTATTTTTAGCCCGGCAGTCTAAAAATAGAAACCGCCCAATGTCTAAAAATAGAGGTCCATCTATTTTTACCAACTCGACCAATCATCCATAAATAGCATCTTGCAACTCATAGACCATGATCCATATGTCTAAAAATAGACTTTGCGACAAAAATCATTTGTGTGGCCCCCACCTAGTTTTGGTGATCACTTTCCAACTAGGATCAGGAAAGATGTTTCAGGATGCCTCCTTCACTGTTTCTTGTTGCAATCTTCAACACTCCCTCTCAACAAGAAAGGACTGTCTTTTCATGCGACATGCAACTCCATGCATTCGCCCTGCAACCTTCACAAGTGCCATGCAACTCCATGCATCTGCTCTGCAACTCCTCTGAAACTGAATAGGCTCCAAACAACTCAATCAATCTGATGCATCTATCATCAAAGTCTTTGACTTCTGCTGGTACCAACTGCACATGTCATCAGGAACCACTGCGTTGTTGAACTCTTGCACCCATGCACTCTTGCACTTGCTGTCAACTCTGATCCGCGCTCCAGTATCCGACACTGTCACTTTGATCTGCCTGCATCACTCCAACTGATCTTGCTACTGCTGCGCTGTGGGCACCTCGTAGCCAGGTTCGACTCATGAGATCCACACCATCTCATGAATCCTGCCCAGAAATCTCCTCTTGGGATTACTCATGCATGTCACCCCACCTCTCACCTGGTGGTATAGCTGCATGCACTCCCTCTGCCCATCTGGCACGAAATTTCTCTGCATGAGTGGTTTCTTCCACTCCATGATCCTCATCTTGTGGTTGCTCCACATCCCAAGGTTCACTATTACCTGCATGCAAAACTTGCTCCCTCTCAAGCATCAATTGCATGTCTTTCTTGCACTTCCCAACAGTAGGAAGCTCCGTAGACATCCCATCTACTTCAAGTCTGTAGAGATTCTTTGCTCGAATCCCAACCTTCTTGACTTGTCCGGTTGCCTTGTGCCGAAGGAAAAATTTTCCTTCATTGAAGACAACTTCATACCCTTTATCCTCTAACATTGCGACTAAGGTCAAATTCTTCTTTAAACCTGGAACATGCACTACATCTTGTAAAAGAATGAGTTTACCTGACTCCCTCTGAAAGGTTATGGTACCAATGTCGGTCACATTGTATCGTCCATTGTCACCCAACTCAACATGCAACTGGAGATCTTTCTCCACCAAGTCGCTGAAAATATTAACATCTCCCGTCATGTGAAAGGAAGCGCCACTATCAAAATACCACCCCGATCCCAATGCACTAGACACCATGCATGCGATCAATGAGAATTCCAGCTCAAATTGCATGGCAAGAGCCTCACCAGCTGCAGCTCCAGCAGCCTGCTTGTTCTTCTTCTTTTGTGGAAAATTCGTGGCGTAATGTCCATGATCGTGACAGTGAAAACACTTCACTTTGGACATGTCACGCTCTTTACCATCCGCACCGGATTGAGAAGCATTCTTCTTGCCCTTCCCCTTCCTTGATTTAGTAGCCAAAGCACAATCCTCTTCATCATATGCCTTTGATGAAGATCCATCCCTGGTATTCCGCCTTATCTCCTCTTGCACAAGATCTGACCAAAGTCGCTCCCATCCTGGCAATTTCTCCCGACCATTGACAGAATCCTGATAGGCATGCCAACTCTTCGGAAGCCCAAGGAGAGCCAAGCTCACCAATTCCTCATCATCCACACTAACTCCTACACTCCCAAGCTCATCCCTGCAATGGAAAAACTTTTTCAAGTATACCGGAATAGTGTCATTCTTCTCCATATTTATTTTCCTGAGTTTATCCTTGAGCGCCAACTTCCTCTGGTCACTGTTGCTTTGGAATAAATCTGTCAACACTTTCCACATCAAGTATGGAGAAGCTTTTCCATGCATGTTGGATACAATGTGATCCTTCACGCCCTCCAACAAAATCCTTCGACACCTTGTTGTCTTCTTTTGCCAAGCCTCAACCAAGGCTGCATCGCTAGGCTTTGGAACTTCAGCATCTATGAACTCCTTCAGCCCATTTTCATCGAGCACCACCTCCATCCTATCTCTCCATGCAATATAATTCGAGCTGCCTTCAAGAGCATACTCCAATCGCAATCCTTGATAAGACATTTTGACTTCAACACCAAGAAAACACTGCTGCAAATTCGAATTCCACCAGCTCAAAACTCAACCGCTTCTGATCTAATGTGAGAAAAAAGTATTTCTAGCACAGAGATCGACTGTAGGGGCATTTACTGGATATATCACCTTTCAAATAAAGGATGGATCCAGAGGCTACCTGGCCCGCTTACAGACTCTGTCTACCAAAATAAATTGTAATCACTGTAATAGATCCGATGATCAATTTCGCTCTGATACCATGTAGAAATTTGAATAATAGCTGAATTATTCACCGAGATTATCTTGATTACACACTATTTAAGCTTCATGCATAATACATAACCTCTTCTACAATTGATCATCAATTTGCGGAAATAGAAGCAGTCGCATGCGCACATTAAAACATAATCAAGCACACATATAACACAGTATGTAATGGGGAAAGCATACAGCTCAAAACCCCCAACTATCTGTATATTATAATGATAGAGAACATGTAACAATACATAGCACAAAGCTCTCACAGCTTTCAGCACTATCTCACATGCTACACACAAACTAGCACGGAAGATGAACAAGTCACAGGTTCAAATCTCCTCCACAAGTCTGCCTGCCTCTACTGCGCAATCCAAGATGAATAATGATGAGATCCAAGTTCGAATCCACCTGGCTTGTACTACGCAATCCTCATTGGAAATCTCAATCAATGTGTGTGCAAATCCCATGCACAAGTATAGTCACAACTGATAGCCACACTCACCATTTCACCCACCTCTAACACTGGTCTCCACTGAACTGTCCATGCATTTCAGTTAACTGATGTGTTCTTTAGTTGATTTATGAGTTAATAATTAGTGAATTAATTAATAATTAATTCACACCACTCATCACTAGTGTATTTTTCAGTTAGACTAAACACAACTAGTTCAACTAAGTTAAACCGAACACAACTCCACCAACTGTCTCATCAACTCCACCAAACTCTGCCACATGAGTTCTAACTGAAGTCAACCATGAAATAGCTCAACTAACCCTTAGGAAAAGAATATTTCCTTCTGTCAGCTGCATGTGCCACATCCAAGCATCAAACCAAAGTGCTCCAAGAGGATAAGATAATGTTTATAGTCTAAATATTATTAAGGGTTAATAATATTTGACTGTTCTATTTTTAGCCCGGCAGTCTAAAAATAGAAACCGACCAATGTCTAAAAATAGAGGTCCATCTATTTTTACCAACTTGACCAATCATCCATAAATAGCATCCTGCAACTCATAGACCATGATCCATATGTCTAAAAATAGACATAGTCTAAAAATAGACTTTGTGACAAAAATCACTTGTGTGGCCCCCACCTAGTTTTGGTGATCACTTTCCAACTAGGATTAGGAAAGATGTTTCAGGATGCCTCCTTCATTGTTTCTTGTTTCCATTTTCAACAGTTTCATCATGGCCTTCTTTTGAACAATGTTTACAAGTCACTTTTTCTCCCTCTTTCTTAACAGATGCATTCTTCTTTTTTTTACCTTTTGGGGTCTTTTCCTTGGCTTTACCCTTAAAAGGTTTCTTCCTATCCTCTTCAGGAATGTTCTTCCCTCTAGCTTCTAGATGTGTGGCCTGAACACAAACTTCATCTAGACTGGTGGGGTTAAACATGAGAATAGTATGTTTTAGGTAGCTATGTAAGCCTCCTATGTACTTTAGCAATGTGTCTTGGGTCTACAAATCCACCCCCAATAAAAGAGCTCTTCTCCTAAATTCCTGGGTGTATTCTTGCACATTTTGTCCCTTTAACTGCCTAAGGTTCTGCCAGTTCATGATGGCCTTTTGCATATGAGCTAATGGATAAAAATTTTGTTTAATTGCAGTAATAAAATCTGACCATGATAGAATAATATTACCATGTTTCTTGATTTCCTCCTATGTCTTGGCTTCCCTCCAAACAAGTGTTGCATCTTCCATTCTCAAAGAAGCTAATTGAATCTTTGTATCATCATCTTGAAGGTTATGTATTCTTAAATAGACCTCTAATTGTCAAAGCCAATTATCTAGCTTGTATGCATTTACTTCACCATTAAACATTGGCGATTCAAACTTAACATCAAGTATTAATAAAGGAGATTTACCAGTGTTCTTGGACTTGTGTGGCTAATGTACTGAAGAAGAGGTAGAAGATGATGATGATGATGATGAGGGTGAAGATGGTGGCCCTCCATTGCCTCCATTTCCTCCATTTCCCTTCTTTGACTTGTCTTCATCATGTTGACCTCCTGAAGATCCTTGTCCTTCCTTTTGGAGTTTAGATCCTTCTCCTTCCATTCTCTCTTTCCTTTCTTGATAAATAATTATAACCATCTCAGTAATGTCAAGGAATGATTTCATGAACACTCTTTCTTCTTCCTTAGGGTCAACTTCTTCATGAATTTCTCCTTCCTCATGAGGCATGCTTAATGGAGCTTCTGCTTCTTTAGGAGGTGAAGTGGGTGGTGGAGATTGTGGCAATATTGTTCTCCTTTGCTTTGGCCCCTTTTGAGACCCTCTTGCTTCCACCAGTTTGCCTTCTCCCCTTTTGAGCTTGAGCCTTGTAAGCATCTAAAACTTGCAAACAGATAAACAATTATTGGACTAAACAAAACTAGAGAAAAAAATCTATCTCTGATACTATTTGATTTGAAATGAATGTATTAGTTTTGTTGTGCTAAGTGTCTTTCGGTTTTAAAAACATGTGCATAATTGGTTCATTAGTTTGCATAAGGATTAAGGATCTTTTTCATGAATTATAGATGAAATTTAGTGAATTAGAAGCATAAAATAAGCATAAATAACACTGAACAGTAGTGTAAAATAAAGAAATAAGTCACCACATGAAGTTTACATAGCAGGCATGATGAAGCAGTTCACCCCTCCTAGGCTACATCTGTTGGTCCAGCTCCCAATGGCTTGTCCATATTTAATTATGCTCAAAAATTTTCTATTACATGTATTTACAGTGCTCTAATGGTTGTTTTCACTACACCAATGGCTTCAGAATGCTCCAATTAGTCAAAAATGACTCTTCATTTACTTAGAATGGTCGAAAATTGTGAGCATCCTACACTTTTCCCGATATCTCCTAGGAAAACTCCGCTAAATGTGGAGAACTCCGATTAATTGGAGTTAAATTGATGATTACGGAAATGGGCCCAGCGCCGCATATCAAAGCACCAGTTAAGCCACCCACGATTAATGTTACGGTTATGGTAAGGTGGCCACATGTACACCCCATGGATTAGTTGGCTTGACGGTTAGCGGAACTATCTACCGTAGCGCAATTATCGGTAGACCATGGTTTTTTGCCGTCGGGTTACGCTCTGACTGTGGCGGGTGGATTGGCATTGAATATGCCATGTGACATCTTCCGGAGACCGGCGGCGAACGGGGATCCGCAAGCCCAGTTTCCCAACCCCCAATCATATATGCGGTAAACCTTAAGTCAAACTCGCGACTGCTTATAATGCAGCAATATTCCAAATGCGGAACATCTGTGAGCATTTGGAAAATGCATTTTCTAGTAATGGCTGCTACAAGAATTGAAACCAAGACTTGGATCCCTTAGATCAATGTATCTAAGTCCTAAATCCAAGAGATGGCTCCAAAGAAATCCTTCTAGGTGGGTTAAACAGATCTCCCACACCTAGTTGTCTTCACCTTAAAGTGCGGGTAATTTGCAACAATGTATGAGCATACAAATGGAATAACGGTGTTATTCTATAGCCATAGACACTTGAAGATACAAATAGACATCATATGATAATATCAGCAATAATGTGTACAAATGCTCGGCTGGAAATCACTCAAGTAAGGCAATGCCTCTCTCAATAGTACATATACATGATAAATGGTAAATGTCTTTATGAAGAAAGGAAGCCATGGCTAACATACAGTCTATGAGGAGAAAAATAGCTGCAACCTATAATAATAGATAATACAATTATATGACAATATGAGCTCAAGAAATGTGGGGGAGAAACCTTTCAACCCCTAAAAATGACTATACAACAATCCTTAAGAGGATTGGCTAAAATATATGTACAAATAGCAAATCTGCAGAAATGCCAGAGTTGCTGGGCAGCAGCTGCAACTCAGAAAATAGAAATGGATGAAGATATCTGATGATGATATATATGGTGCATAGATCTCATCCAATGGATCTCTCAGGTGAAATTCTGTTCCAATCCCTGAAGATCTAACCCTCCAAAATAGTGGTACAATCTCCCACTGTAGGTGCACTCTAAAATAACGCAGTCAAAGAGCTGGAATACACTGTAGGAGATAGGAGATGCTTGGCCTGGTGCCCAATATGTGAAATTAGCTCAGAAACCTCCTTACTTACCTCCCAGAGGAATAGGAGCTCCCTCCTCAGAAATATGAGCCAAGGAAAGGTGTTGTGGAACCCTCCACTGCAACACCCAGTAACACTACATTATACTTCAGTAGAAATAACACAGTGACTGATGGTAGTGGCTTTGGCCTTGAGCCAAGATGTGGAGAAATGAATTTCAATCCTTCAAAATGCCTCTCAAGAAGGAGAGGAAATCCTAAACAAGAATCCCTCGTGCTAAACAACACTGCAATTCAGCTGAACAACTAGAGAATGCAAATAGTCTTCAGACCAAACTCAATATGCTCAAAGATGTCTCACTATGGCTGCCTCTTCCTCCTTTTATGCAAGTGAATTTCTCTTCACCCTGGACCCCACAAATTAGGGTTTCTTCCACAAATAATATTCCTCCCTCTCAAACTACGCTGTCTTCCCATGCAAGCTACACCTCTTAGGCAGCGCTGTTGACTTGGTCAAACTTGACCTTGTCCTCATGCATTTGCCCCTTTTTCTGCTTGGAAAGGTGCAAAGTGCGTGTCCATAGATCCGTTTCACACTATGAGGGATTTTATTCATACTCATGGGAATTTTATGCATTTTATTCACCTCCTAGATGATATAGGCAAAAATTAATATTCCAATTTGCTGCTTGCAAATTTTGGAATATTACAGTCCTCCCCTCTCAAAGATTACTTGTCCTCAAGCAAGTGCAAGAATAGAATGAATTCTTCTCTCCTCCTCTCCTTGTAGCATCCATGTATGATGATCTCCTCCAAGTGAAGTGATGCTATCTCATCGATCATGCAAAATGAGTCACCTCCCAACTGAGCAACTCCTGAAAAGCTTGTCTTCCACCTTTGGCTCCGTAGTAGGTGGGATAATCTGCACATGGTAGACAATGTAGCCCTTACCCCACGTATCGCTCTCTCCACTTAAGATAAGAGGTGTGGGGTGTCTGCTGATCTGGGAGATACCAACCTAGCCAGAGGAAGTGGCAAGATGAGGACCTAGATCTCCAAAGACCTCTCCTCCAATGGCCCCGCCAAATCATGTGGCCCAAATATTCCATATATAGCAGTGAGTTGGAAGTCATCATGCGTATGTAAGCATATCTATCTTCATGGCTCACCTCACAAAGTGACAGTGTGTTTAAGATAACCATTATGTTGGGTCCTATATATGTGTAGTCCCTTATTGTTGTTAGTGTAACCCCCTTATTGTTATTATTGTACCCTTATAACCCCCATATTGTTATTATTGTGCCCTTAAATTATTATTGTTAGGTCGGCGAGGATTACATTGTGGCCCCACTAGAATTACATTATGGCCCCATGGACTCCTATATATAGAAAGGAGGTTTTGTAAATTGTATCATCCAAGGATTGTTCATTTATGTAATGTATTGGAGGTTGCCCCCTCGAAGTGGCTCATTTATAAGGCGTTGATATCTCTTTTCTTCTCTTTTTGGAGCTGGTTACACAACATTTGGTATCAGAGCTTTGGATTCTAGGGTTTCGCTGCTCCAAACAGGTCATCGTGGAATTTTCGCTATAAATTTGTTTCTACAAAGGTTCAGAAGCTAAAATTTTTAGGGTGCGAAGCCGAAAGCCTGAGGAAGATTGTCTAAAAATTTCAGAGCTTGGTTCACAATATTTTCGGAAATATGATCTGTGGAAGTTAGGTATTTTGTCAGGCTCCTAAACAGGTTATCGTGGCATTTGCACTATAAATGTTTTTCTACTAAGGTTCAGACTCTGAAAATTTTATGGTGCGAAGCTGAAATCCTAAGGAAACTCTTCAAAAAATTTCAGATCTTGGTTCGCAATATTTTTGGAGATATGATCTGTGGAAGGTAGTGCTTTTTCAGGCTTCTGAATTTCATCTCAAAAAGGTGATCGTGGGAAAATTTCAATAACTCTCTCTCTGAGCATTGGATTGGAGTGCTGTAAAAAGTGGTTGCAATTACACGGACTGTAGTTTCTTAGCTATCAATTTTAGAGGTGAAGGACAAAAAAGTGACACGTGGCAAGTCGTACAAGTTCGCTATACTAAAGTAGTCCATAACTAGGTCATTGTGGGAGATTGGATATAACTTTGCCTTGGAGAATCAAAATCAAGTCAGACCTGTGGCATTCAAAATATAATTTAGAGGGCTACTTCAGTGCTGAATTTCAGATATTTAAGAGCAACAATCACAGAGATAATACTATTTCAATATCGAGCTCCTCAAAAGCAAGTAAAAGGTGTGTTTTTTTTTTTTTTCCGAATTGCATAAGTCTTGTTTGAAGAATCAAGTTGAATTGATTGCAAGGGCATATTGTAGAATATATATCAGTATTGGATTATAAAATGGCCCCTAAAAAGAATTCAACCCCATTAAGCCTTTGGAAAGCTCTACTATGACTCATGAAGACGAATAATTGCAACATGATCTATCAAAATTACAAAAGCAAGTGCAACAAATTTCACTCTCGCAAAGAGCAACAAAAAATGAAATGGAAGTTTTGAAGAAAGGCGTGGAAGCTAAGATGGATGGCATACAAGCTAAGATGGATGGCGTGGAAGCTAAGATGGATGGCATGGAGGCTGGCATGGAATCTAAGATGGATGACATGGAAGCTAAGATCGATGAGAAAATGGAAAACATGAAGAATTTTCAAAAAACAGACATGGAAAGTTTGACAAAGTTGATACAAGAAAGGTTTCCTAATGGTGAAAAGATAGTAGAAGAACCTCACGATGAGAACAAAATAAATGTTAATTGTGATTTCATAAATTGTAATGTTGGTGGGAAGAACCACCATATTCCAAAGATGGATATGAGGAAGTTTGATGGAAAGGATCCTGTAACATGGATACTACAGATGGAGCAATATTTTGATCTCCATAACGTGCAAAACACACAAAAGGTACGCATAGAAACTTTACATTTAGAACAAAATACATTTGTATGGTATCGATGGCTTTGCTCCCGTAAAAAAATTGTCACTTGGTCAATTTTTACGAAGGAAATGATAGCACGTTATGAGGATACAAAGAGCAACACCTTCTTTAGCCAATTGATAAATCTCAAACAAAAGGGTTTAGTGGGGCAGCACATTGAGGACTTCCAAAAATTGAATATAAGGGTAACTGATATTCCAGAGGAACACAGGATCGATCTCTTCATAGGCACTTTAAAGGATAACATCCAACATGAAGTTAGTGTTTTGGAACCAGATTCATTGGAGAAGGCATTCAGGTTGGCAAGAAAAGTTGAATGTAAAATAATGGCGACAAGGAAGCCTACCACTCAATTCTATAAAGAAGGAAGTGTTGCTATACCTAGATTTCCACAACCTACAAGGTTGACACCACAACAATTGGAAGAAAAAAGAGCAAAAGGGCTTTGCTACAGTTGTGATAGCAAATACACTAAAGGTCATAAGTGTGTTGAAAAGAAATTATTTTACATAGATTGTGAAGAAGAAGAAGAAAATGAACAAGAAGAGGATACACACCAGGAACCAGCCATAGAAGAGGAAGAAATGAATTCGACCATATCATGTAATGCACTGGCAGGAATTACCACTCCTCAAACTCTCAAGATAGCAGGACAGATCAAGAAGAAAAAGGTAATAGTGTTGATTGATTCGGGTAGCACCCATAATTTTATTCATTGTAAGGTAGCCAAGGAATTAAATTGTTTCCTATACCCAGCACCAGAATGTCAAGTGATGGTTGCAAATGGAGGAACTATAAATTTCTCTGGAAAATGCCATAATATCAAGCTAACCATGGGGGAATATGTATTGACTAGTCCAATTTTTTCCATTCCTATGGGAGGTGCTGATGTTGTACTAGGAGTACAATGGTTACAATCTTTGGGGACGGTAGCTTTTAATTTTCAAGAAATTTTCTTGAAATTTTTTTCAGAAGGAAAGGAAGTCGAATTATGGGGTATTGAAGGGAATCCGGGAAGGATAATAGCTCTAATGTCATGACAAAGCTTCTAAAGAAAGAAAAACGAGGCGTAAATGCACAATTATGCTCACTAGAAGTTCCGACATCAAAATCATCTATTTCTACAGATCTCCAACAAGTCTTGGACAATCATTCCAAGGTGTTTGAAACTCCCAAAGGACTCCCACCTATTCGTGATCATGATCATGCTATTCATTGGATTCCAGGAAGTGTTCCTCCAAACATTAGGCCTTATAGATATCCTTACTTCCAAAAGAGCGAAATTGAACGTATGATTGCAGAAATGTTAGAGGCGGGCATAATTCAACCTAGTCAAAGTTCTTTCTCTGCTCCTGTAGTATTGGTACACAAGAAGGATGGATCATGGCGAATGTGTCCGGATTATAGGGAGCTCAATAACCTCACCATTAAAGACAAATTTCCCATTCCTGTGATTGATGAATTATTGGATGAATTACATGGAGCAATTTATTTTACCAAGTTGGATCTTCGTTCGGGATATCATCAAATTAGAATGAAGACTGAAGATATTCCAAAAATAGCATTTCGAACTCATGAGGGTCATTATGAATTTTTGGTCATGCCTTTTGGCCTTACCAATGCACCTTCTACATTTCAAGGGTTGATGAATTCCATTTCAAACCCTTCCTTAGAAAATTTGTGCTAGTATTTTTTGATGATATACTAATCTACAGCGGGTCTTGGAAGGATCATGTTGAACATGTTGACAGGGTGCTCAAACTATTGCAGGAGAAACAATTATATGCAAAAAAATCCAAATGTTTCTTTGGAGTACAAGAGGTGGAATATCCGGGTCATATTGTATCTCATGAGGGTGTTAAAGTAGACCCTAACAAAATTAAAGCCATTAAGGAATGGAAAGTCCCCACAACCATAAAGCAGTTGCGAGGATTTCTCGGGTTAACAGGGTATTATCGAATTTTTTTTAAGAATTATGGGAGAATAGCAGCACCTCTAACAACATTATTGAAGAAACATGCATTTTCATGGACTCCTGAAGCAACTAAGGCCTTTGAACATCTTAAAGAGGCAATGTTCCTAGCACCGGTCTTAGCTACGCCAGACTTCACAAAAACCTTTATTGTGGAATGTGATGCCTCAGGAAATGGAATTGGTGTTGTTTTAATGCGGGAAGGAAGACCCATTGCTTTTGAAATTCGTCCAATCAAAGGAAAGTATTTACAGAAACCTATTTATGAGAAGGAAATGTTAGCAATACTGCATGCACTAAAGAAATGGCGAACTTACCTAATGGGAAGACACTTCAAGGTAAAAACTGATCATGATAGTCTTAAACACTTTTGGGAACAAAGACTATCGTCAGAAGAACAACAAAAATGGGTCACAAAGATGTTGGGTTATGACTTTGAAATAATCTACAAAAAAGGAAAGCTGAATGTTGTTGCAGATGCACTCTCAAGAAAGAATGATGAGGTGGAAGCATTGCTTTGTGCCATTTCTATTATCCAACCAGATTGGATAACTGAAGCAAGAGATGAATGGAAGAAGGACAAAGATGTATGGATACTCATTCAAAATTTGCGGCAAGATCCTAGTACATCTGATACATTTAGTTGGAAAAATGATTCCTTATGGTACAAAGATCGCTTATATCTTTGTAAGAATTCCCAACTAAAACAAAAGATTCTTCTAGAATTGCACACTTCTCCTTTAGGAGGACACTCGGGATTTTTAAAAACTTACCAAAGGGTAAAGAAAGAATTTTTTTGGGATGGCCTTAAATCTGATATTCAAAAGTTTGCGACGGAATGTTTGGTTTGCCAGGAGAATAAAGTTGAGACAATTAAGACCCTGGGACTTCTAAAACCTTTATCCATTCCAAGTCAACGTTGGAAGGAGATTTCAATGGATTTTATCACAGGTTTACCTAAGTCCGAAGGAAAGAATGTCATCATGGTGGTAGTTGATAGACTTACCAAGTATGCACACTTTTGTGCACTATCTCATCCATTTAAAGCAAGTACAGTTGCTACTACATTTATGGATAGAATTCAAAAGCTACATGGAAGCCCAAGGGTTATTGTGAGCGACAGAGATCCCATTTTTACTGGAAATTTTTGGACGGAGTTACTTTCTTGTTTGGGTAATCAATTAGCTCATAGCTCATCTTATCATCCTCAATTTGATGGTCAAACTGAGATAGTAAATAAATGTTTGGAAGGATATCTTCGTTGTTTTGTATCTGATAAACAAACACAATGGGTCAAGTGGTTACCTCTCATTGAATGGTGGTATAACACTTCCTTCCATACTGCAGCAAAAATGACCCCATTTATGGCACTTTATGGATATCATCCACCATCCATCACATCATATTTAAGAGAAAATTCAAAGGTTCAAGCAGTGGAATATCACATCGAGCATCAGCAAGAAGTTCTCCAACTCTTAAAGGATAACCTGAGTTTGGCACAAAATCGAATGAAACAACAGGCAGATCAACATCGCAACGAGAGAAGTTTTGATGTAGGAGATTGGGTATTTTTACGGCTACAAACATACAAACAAATGTCCCTCAAGCAAGCTAAGAAGGATAATAAATTATCACCAAAGTACTATGGTCCTTACAAGGTGTTGCAAAAGATTGGTTCTATGGCATACAGATTGGAGCTTCCTGCTTCTTCGCGAGTACATCCAGTTTTCCATGTTTCATGCTTAAAAAAGGTTATAGGTGAAAATCTTCCAGTTCAAACAATATTGCCAGAACTTGATGAGGAAGGAAAAATCATATTGGAACCTGAAGCGATCATGGAAACAAGAACTCGACAGCTACGGAATCGATCAATTTCAGAGTATCTCATCAAGTGGAAGAACTTACCCACTGAAGATTCTACATGGGAGGATGAGAATTTTATACGAAAGCACCCGGAGCTACTCAAGTGTTGAGGACAACACTTTTTTGAAGGAGAGGGGCATGTTAGGTCCCTATATCACTAGTATAGCCCCTTATTATTGTTAGTGTAAACCCCTTATTGTTATTATTGTACCCTTGTAACCCCATTTTGTTATTATTGTGCCCTTAAATTATTATTGTTAGGTCGGCTAGGATTACATTGTGGCCCACTAGGATTACATTATGGCCCCATGGACTCCTATATATAGAAAGGAGGTTTTGTGAATTGTATCATCCAAGAATTGTTCATTTATGTAATGTATTGGAGGTTGGCCCCTCGAAGTGGCTCATTTCTAAGGCGTTGATATCTCTTTTCTTATCTTTTTGGAGCTGGTTACACAACACCATATCATGTCCCCTGCTCCCCTTAGAACATGTAGTGCAAAAAGTGTGGGAGGATTCTCCCTTAACAGACACATTCACCCAATGTTTCTCTCTCCCAAGCATGCTCCTCATAAAAACAGAAACAATAGAGCCATAGGGAGCAAAGATGAGAATCATGCTTGCTGCCATATGTAAAAAATGAGAAGGAAAATGGTCCCTCAAATGCAACCAACGCAGCTTGACCCTCAACTGCAATAGAGACTGATAAAAAGTGTGGTTTCTCAACCACTTGCCTACTGCTCCAATCTCCTTGTATATATGGAGGAAGTGAATGATGTAAGGTGTACAATGATCTTGTCCTCCATAACATATCTCTTCCCCAAGTCCTCCTAGGGAATGGCCATCAATCATGCTTATGGCCTCATCTAAACCATGCGGTCTAGAAAAAAGAATTCTCCTCCTTGGAGCATCATCTTGCAAATGTATGGTTAAGGGATGCATATATACATTATAAAAATAATCATGTAAACAACAATGAATACCCTTATCATATCTTCTGCTCATACAAATGGAGTGGCTCATAGATGAGTCTCTTCTCATCCTCAAAGAGAAAAGAGGTGGTTGTGCTAACTCTCCCAAAGGGTTATGTATCTCCTTCATCTGCACCTGACCCATGCATCTCCTCATATGCTGATATATCTCCTCCTCAAAGCCCATCCAAAAATACCCCTCCATGATGATGTGGTATGCTCTCAAAGAACAAGTGTGGTTGAAAAGGAAATCTTCTTGAGCTATTTGTAGCAACTTCTCCTTGAGCTTGGAATCTATAGGAAAGAAGATCCTACCATGACAGTACATGACCTCATCTCTGATTGAGTATCCCTCCTCATGCACTTGGCCATCCAATATCATACAAGTAAAAAGATCCTTGGAATACTCCACCAACAACTGGGAGTTCCAATATGGATCTATCCTCCATAGTGTCAGCGTTGATGAACTATCATGAAGAACATCTGTCACATGGCTACCCTGTCCTTTGAAATCTCCCATGTCAAAGATGCAAGTTGGAAGGATGCTATTCTTCCCCTGCTACTTCTGCCACAGCGCAGAATTTGAAATTGAAGTGGCTACTGACGATGTTTAGAGAATGCTCTCTCTCTCCTTGAGTCTACCCCAGACTCCCAATGCTGTATCAAGCTTTCCCAAGGTTCTCACTCCTCTGAAATCATTGAGTGATGCCCCAAATGGTGAAGAATCCATCCTCCTATGTTGATCCAATGGTATCCCTAGCAAAATGTCTCCATGCAATGAGACATCATCATCAATAGATGACTGAATAAATGAATGGAAATAACTCTCCATGCTTCCACTGCACAATCCAATCACCTTCTTAGGTGCATCAACCTCCTGAAGTGGATCGGGATGTGTACATCTCATCTCATGTTACTGGTTCTTCTCCCTACCTCCTCCTTGTGTCTCCATGGTTCCACACCTCCTCAACAGTGGCACATGTAGAACATGAGTTGTGCCTTGATCTCCACACATGAGATCCTGGGGACTCCCTTGCAAAGATGCAAGCATCCCTCTACTTGGAGCAAGATCTCCTCCTTCCTCTGCATGAGGTACTAGATAATCTATAGACATGACAGCGTTGTTGCCATCAATCTCTGCAACATGAATGGGAAACCCTCTAATGATTGGATCCCCTTTTGAAAAAGAGACCCCCATGCTCTCTTGCTCAAAAGTGTGAGAAGAAAGTCTTTCTCCCGGCAAGGTATGGTGCAAGTTTTCGGCATTCCCCATGGTTTTCTGAAATGGTACTGTGTTCTTATGCAAGGGTTTTTTAATTTTTCTTGTTTGGCTCCACCATGTGTGTTTCATGAATCCTTCTATAAAATATTTTCACTAATGCCCTAGTGAAACTAGCATAGGATGCAATGTTCACATTTCTTAAAGAAAAGGATTCAAAGATCCACCAGGCATAGGCCTTACCTCTCAAATGCAGCGCTGCAACTTTGATAGCTTCATCTTCAAGAATTTGGTGCTACTGCAAGAAGGTCTCTAACTCCTCCACCCAAGCTTTGGCTGAACATGTAGGTGAACCCTCAAAGGTAGATAGAAGAAATCTATCCTGCTACTCTTTTCCTTTCACCTTCATCTTGCAAAACTCTGAAAAACTGAGATAATCTTGGAATTTCTGAGTTTGAGATTCGTACTACTTCAGGAAATCACTAATATTTTCCCTCCTAGAAAATTCTTCTTCTCTTTCCATTTCTCTTCCGGAAATCCTGGACATGTGACTGCGTTGTGTATTAGGATGTGTAGCTGCTTGCTCACACTCCTCATATGTCAATCTAGAGTTTGCTTTAGATTCAAACTCTCTTGGATATTCTTCATACATCTCCCTCTAGATCTTCTTGAAATCCACATGAATGTTATGTACAGATTTAGGAAGAATATTTGTAAGCTTATCCCCTTTCTTTTCTCCAAAATATGGAGTCTTTTTCCTACTTATTTCTCTGTCTCCTTGATGCGAATAGGAAGTTCAAGTTTCTTCCTCTTTTTTCTGCTTATCCTCCTTGGGGAGGTTCTTCATGGATCTGAAATATGATGAGATAAAACCCATCCTCTTCAATCTTCTGATCTCTTGGGCTTAGACTCACAGGCGGAGCCAAGACTATGCTCTGACACCACTGTAATATTCCAAATATGGAACATCTAGCAAGGCATGAATGGAAAACACATTTTCCAGTAATGGCTACTACAGGAATTGAAACCAGGCCCTGGATCCCTTAGATCAATGTGTCTAAGTCCTAAATCCAAGAGGAGGCTCCAAAAAAATCCTTCTAGGTGGGTTAAACAGATCTCCCACACCTAGTTGTCCTCAGAAAGTGCCCGATGAGGGACTGCAACAATGTATGAGCATACAATGGAATAACAACGTCATTCTATAGCCATGAACACTTGAAGATACAAATAGCCATCATATTAGATCATAGCAACAATGATGTATACAAATGCTCAAGGAAACAATCACTCAAGTAAGGCAATGCCTCTCTCAATAGTACATATACATGATAAATGGAAAATATTGCTACATGAAGGAAGCCATGGCTATAACAGCGCAGTCTATAGGAGACACTGCAACCTATAAAATGAAAATACAATGATATAGCAATATCAGCTCAAGAAAGGTGGGGGAGTAGGCTCTCAACCCTTGAAAAATAACAATACAATCAATCATTAAGAGGATTAGATACAATATAGGTACAAATGGAAAATATGCAGAAATGCCAGAGTTGCTGGGTAGCAGCTGCAACTCAGAAAATAGAAGTGGATGAAGATAGCTGATGATGCTGCATATGGTGCATAGATCTCATGCAATGGATCTCTCAAGTGAAAATCTGATCCAATTCCTGAAGATCTCACCCTCCAAAATAGTGGTGCAAACTCCCACTACAAATGTGCTCAGAAATAACGCATTCAAGGAGTTGGACTATGTTGTAGGAGATAGGAGTTTCTTGGCCTGATGATAAGATCTGAAAATCAGCTCTAAAAATTCCCTTACTAACCTCCCGGAGGAATAAGAGCTCCCTCTTCTGAAATATGAGCCAATGAAAGGTGTTGTGGAGCCCTCCACTGCAACACCCAACAACACTATGTTATACTTCAGCAGAAATAACGCAGTGACTGAAAGGAGTGGCTTTAGCCTTGAGCCAAGATGTGGAGAAATGAAGTGCAATCCTTCAAGAGGCCTCTTAAGAATGAGAGGAAATCCTAAACAGGAATCCCTCGTGCTAAACAGCACTGCAACTTAGTTGAACAGTCGGAGATTGAAAATAGTCTAATCAGAAAAATAATCAAATGATCAAAGATGTCCCACTATGGCTGCCTCTTCTTCCTTTTATGCAACTGAATGACTCTTTTCCCTGGACCCCACACATTAGGGTTTCTTCCACAAAGAATATTCCTCCCTCTCAAACCGCGTTGTCTTCCCATGCAAGCTACACCCTCTTAGGCAGCATTGTTGACTTGGTCAAACTTGACCTTGTCCTCATGCATTTGCCCCTTTTCACACTGGAAGGTGAAAAATTAAGCTACTCCATAGATCCCTTTCACACTATGAGGGATTTTATTCCTACTCATGGGCCTTTTACCCATTTTATTCACCTCCTAGCTAATATAGGCAAAAATTAATATTCCAATTTGCTGCTTGCAAACAGTTAAGTAACAATGTGTAGTGCAGTAGGTAAACCTTGTGCATACCGAGGGAGGTCAGGGGGTCGAGCCTTGCGACCTCAATAAAATTTTACAAAAAATTTCAGGGCCACGTGGTGGCCTCGGGGCTTTCCATGTGGCACCTTCTCATTGGCTCCTCCAAACACATTAAGCCACTAAAACCATGACACTTGTCAAGAATTGATTGGTCTGGTAGAAGGAATATTCTGGGGAATATTTTTTTTTTTTTTTACTGTACAACCCAGTCAAACCTGGTCAGACTATCACAAATTTACATGTTTTCCATTTCGATCAGAATGAAATATCTTCCTCATATGACATCAGTTTTTTGAACTGTTCATGGCGCTGGAATTAGGAAGACGAGATCTGCGCAACCATCCTTGTTTCAACCCAATCCTATAACTTTGAATTTTGAGCAAAATTTATGAACTCTTGAGTGTATCAGAGAAAAGGTTATTTTCTTGATTAGCTTGAGTTTTGTGCAAGTAGGGTTTTAATTGTTGAAAATTTGTGATGCTTACAAGGTTGAAGTTGTAGAGAAGAGAAGGGAAACTATTTTTTGCTAGTCCTGAAGTTAGGACCAAAAGAAGGAGAGACACAAGGCCACCATCTCCACCCAAAGTTTCACTCCTAGTTGCACTTGAAGCACCTCAAGTTTTATCTCTAGCTGAGATTCAGGAGGTACAAGTTGCACCAGAAGCTGAGCTTGAGTCCATAGCCATCATGTCAGGTGCAGGAGAGACTAAAGGTCTTTCAAAAGAGGAAGCATTCAAGAAGGCTTTCTATGACCTAACGGAAAGGGTTAGGATCCTCTTTAAAGAGAGTAGCACCAGGATGGTTGGAGAGAATTATAAGTCTCCACATGGAGAGGGAACCTTAGAAGACAAAAATGATGAAGAGAAGAATTCAAAGGGTAGTGGAGGAAATCCTCCTCCATATCCACCATATTCATGATCATCCTCATCATCACCATCACCATCATCTTCCACTTCCACCAAAAGGAAAAAACCCCAAAAGGAAAAACTCCCTTACTCAAATTGGAAATTAAATTTGAACTTCCCATGTACAATGGTGAGGTAAATGCAGAAAAGTTGGAAAATTGGATTCGTCAATTGGAGGTTTATTGCAGAATTTAGAACCTTCAATAAGATGACATAAAGATCCAGTTACCTTCATTGAGACTAGAAGGAGAAGCACTATTTTGGTGGGAAGAAAAGACTCAAGAGGAAATTTGAATCCATGGAAAGATATCCATTTCTTGGGTTGAGTTTATTTCTTCAATTAAAATATAGTTTTATCCATTAGCTTACATGAAAAAATCCATTATGAGTTGGCAAAACTTTAGGCAACTCCAGGGTCAAACAGTTCAAGAATATGCCCAGGAGTTTAGGAAAAGGGCTTTGTTGTTAGGAATAAACTTCAATTCCCAAGACACTCTATTGAAATACAATGGGGGTTTACATTCCTATTTGAGACACATTATCCTTATGTTCAATCCAAGAAATTTAGATGAGGTTTGTGTGCAAGCCACGCACCTTGAAGCAAGGGGAAAGAACATTCAAGAAGAGGGTAGTAAGATGAAGCCATTCAAGGGTAAGGAGAAAGAGGGGGGAGGAAATGGAAGGGAAAGAAGAATGCAAGTGTTAAGAAAGAAGGGGAGAAAAATACATGCAAACATTGTTCCAAGGAGGGGCATGATGAAGCCCATTGTTGGAAATTACATCTAGAACTAAGGCCTAAGAAACCAAACAATAGGGCAAACAAAAGATGACTGCTACCACACAACATGATCTTGGATCTGATTCCGGTGATGAGACCAATATTACAGCCATGGTCACAAATGGAAAGGAATCCATAGCAAGCACTAGTTCATCAAATTGTCACAATAACACTCCAAATGAAGAAACAAGGATAGAGTTGTTCCATGTAAGGGTGATCTCAAACCATACAAAGATTGATTCATTATTTGATAGTGGGTCACAAGCGACCTTAATCTCAAAAGACTTGGTCAAAAATCTCAACCTTGAAAATGTACCTCATCATAAACCATATCCTTTGAGTTGGATATTTAAGAATGAAAATTTACTGGTTACAAGGAAATGTATATTCAGGTTTTCCATTACTGCAAATTTTTTTGATGAAGTTGAGTTACATGTGGTTCCGCTTGACATTTCAGGAATTACCTTGGGAAGCCCGTATTTGTATGACAGGAAAGAAGTATTTTATCGCTATGAGAACCAATATAATTTTCTCAAGGATGGGGTGGAGTATATTGTGAGAGCTCATCGCAAAAAGCTGAATATTTCTTTGGTTAATGCAGGGCAGATGAAGAGATTAGTTAATGCAAGTAAAATTTTTGTGCTTCTCACGATCAAGAAAAATATTGATATGGATTATGAATCTTTTGAAGGTTGTGATGAAAAATTAAAATTTGATTTGTTTGATGTAGTAATTAATCATGGCGAGATGTTTCAGGAGCCAAATGGGTTACCTCCCAAGAGGGGAATTTAGCATGAGATACAGTTGCAGCAAGATGTTCCACTTCCAAACATTGACATGTATCACATGTCGATAATGGAGAGTATGTAAATCAAGAATAAAATTAAATAATTGATGAACAAAGGTATCATACACCCATCTACTTATCCATGTGGTTCACTGATTGTTTTGGTGCCAAATAAGGAGGGGGCTTGGAGCATGTGTTTGGATTTCCATGCATTGAATAAAATCACGGTAAAGAATCACTATTCACTCCCGATAATTGATGATTTTCTTGATTAGTTAAGGTAATAAAATTATTTAAATAAGTTAGACTTACAAAGTGGTTATCATCAAGTTAGAATATCTGAAGAGGACATTTGGAAAACCACATTTAAAACTAGACAAGGATTGTTTGAGTGGCTTGTTATGCCATTCAGTCTTACCAATGCTACAAATACTTTCATGAGAGTTATGAATGATGTATTGAGACCATTTCTAGATGATTTCATCATTTAAATCAAGAGATGAACATGTCATGCATGTGAACAAAGTACTTGATGTCTTGAAAAATTAATATTTGTTTTTAAAGATGTTGAAGTGTGAGTTTGGAAAGACTTATTTAGTGTATTTGGGACACATTGTTGGAGGATGTGAGCTGAAGATAGACCCCTCTAAGGTTGAGTTAATTTTGAATTATCCCAAGCCCAATACAGTTACGAAGGTAAGAAGCTTTCTTCGGTCAACACAATATTGGAGGAAATTCATTGTTATTTTTTCTTCCATTACAACTCTGTTACATGCATTGAAAGGTGTCAATAAAGTCTTTCGTTGGGGATATATGCAGCAAAAATCATTTGATTCTTTAAAATAAAATATTAGTTCAACACCGGTATTGACTCTTTTGGATCTTAGACAACCATTTGAGATTCAAACATATGCTAGTGATTACACTATGGGAGCATTTATAATGCAACATGGTAAGCCCATTTCATTTCATTTTGCAATTTTTAATGGAGATGTGACTAACTATCCCACTTATGACAAAGAGCTATATGCATTGGTACAAAGTGTAAATAAATGGAAACACTATTTGATGGGGAAGGAAACCATTATCTATACCGACCATCAACCATTGCAGTACTTACAGTCACAATCTAAGTTGCAAAAATCAAGACACTTCAGATGGATGGGATTTCTACAAAAATTTCTTTTGGTTATCAGGTATAAAAAGGGACTCTACAGTAAGGTAGATGATATGCTTTCTAGGCCTATTGTAAATTCATCTACTATACTCAACCACAATTATGTTATGCATGAAAGTTACATTGAGAAATATGCATATGATAATGACTTTCGAGATGTGTATGCAATCTTGAGTCAAGGAAACCAAATTGAAGAGTTAGATTACCATGTACATAACAGTTTGTTGTATCACATGGGAAAGTTATGTATTCCACACAGAGAAAGAAACAATATCATAAGGGAGGCACACACTTCATTTATTGTTGGACGTTTCGGTGTAGGAAAGACGGTAGTGAATCTCCGAAGGTATTGTTATTGGCCACACATGTTTGATAGTGTATCTCGTTTCATTAGAGGATGTTCTTTGTGTGCAATAAGCAAGCCTAGCAATAGGAAACTTGGATTGTACACTCCACTTCCGATACCTTCCCGTCCATGGGAGAGTATCTCAATGGATTTTGTAGGAGGTCTTCCATTGTCAAGGAAAGGTCATGATTACTTGTATGTAGTTGTAGATAGGCTCATCAAAATGTGTATTTTGATGCCATGTAAGAAACAAATTACAGCTGAAAAAACAACTCGTCTTTTCTCTGTTAGGTCCCTATATCACTAGTATAGTCCCTTATTATTGTTAGTGTAAACCCCTTATTGTTATTATTGTACCCTTGTAACCCCCATTTTGTTATTATTGTGCCCTTAAATTATTATTGTTAGGTCGGCTATGATTACATTGTGGCCCACTAGGATTACATTATGGCCCCATGGACTCCTATATATAGAAATGAGGTTTTGTAAATTGTATCATCCAAGAATTGTTCATTTATGTAATGTATTGGAGGTTTCCCCCTCGAAGAGGTTCATTTATAAGGCGTTGATATCTCTTTTCTTCTCTTTTTGGAGCTGGTTACACAACATTTGGTATCAGAGGCTTGGGATTCTAGGGTTTCGCTGCTCCAAACAGGTCATCGTGGCATTTTCGCTATAAGTTTTTTTCTACGAAGTTTCAGAAGCTGAAATTTTTAGGGTACGAAGCTGAAATCCTGAGGAAGAGTTTCTAAAAATTTCAGAGCTTGGTTCACAATAGTTTTGGAGATATCATCTGTGGAAGTTAGGTCTTTTTTCAAGCTCCTAAACAGGTCATCGTAGCATTTTCGCTATAAAAAGTTTTTGACGAAGGTTCAGAATCTGAAATTCGTATGGTGCGAAGCTGAAATCCTGAGGAAATTCTTAAAAAAATTTCAGAGCTTGGTTCGCAATATTTCCAGAGATATGATCTGTGGAAGGTAGTGCTTTTTCAGGCTCAAGAATTGCATCTCAAAGAGGTGATCGTGGGAAAATTTCAATAAATCTCTCTCTGGGCAGTGGATTTGAGTGCCGTAAAAATTGGTCACAAGTACACAGACTGTAGTTTCTTGGCTATCAATTTCAGAGACAAATGACAAAACAGTGACACGTGGCAAGTCGTACAAGTTCGCTCTACTGAACCAGTCCAGAATTAGGTCATTGTGGGAGATTGGACACAACGTTTCCTTGGAGAATCCAAATTAGGTCAGACCTGTGGCATTTGAAAGAAGCTTCAAAGGGATACTACAAGGTTGAATTTCAGATATTGAAGATTTTCAATTACAGAGATAATCCAATTTCAATATCGAGCTCCTCAAAAGCAAGAAAAAGGTGTGTATTTTTTTTTCCGAATTGCATAAGTCTTGTTTGAAGAATCAATTTGAATTGATTCCAAGGGCATATCAGTATTGGGTTCTAAAATATGCCTCGTAAAAATCATTCAACACCCATTAAGCCTTCAGAAGGGTCTACTATGACTCATGAAGATGAAGAATTGCGACATGATCTATCAAAATTACAAGAGCAAGTGCAACAAATTTCACTCTCGCAAAGAGCAACAAAAAATGAAATGGAAGTTTTGAAGAAAGGCGTGGAAGAGAAGATGGATGGCATGGAAGCTAAGATGGAAAACATGAATAATGATCTAAAAACAGACATCGAAGGTTTGACAAAGTTGATACAAGAACGGTTTCCTAATGGTGAAAAGATAGTAGAAGAACCTCATGATGAGAACAAAATCAATGTTAATTGTGATTTGATAAACTTTAATGTTGGCGGGAAGAACCACCATATTCCAAAAATGGATATGAGGAAGTTTGATGGAAAGGATCCTGTAACATGGATACTACAGATGGAGCAATATTTTGATCTCCATAATGTGCAAAACACACAAAAGGTACGCATTGCAGCTTTACATTTAGAACAAAATACATTTGTATGGTATCAATGGCTTTGCTCCCGTAAAAAAATTGTCACTTGGTCAATTTTTACGGAGGAAATGATAGCACATTATGAGGATACAAAGAGCAACACCTTCTTTAGCCAATTGATAAATCTCAAACAAAAAGGTTTAGTGGGGCGGCACATTGAGGACTTCCAAAAATTGAATATAAGGGTAACTAATATTCCAGAGGAACACAGGATTGATCTCTTCTTAGGTACTCTAAAGGATAACATCAAACATGAAGTTCGCGTTTTGGAACCTGATTCATTGGAGAAGGCATTCAGGTTGGCAAGAAAAGTTGAATGTAAAATTATGGCGACAAGGAAGCCTACCACTCAATTCTATAAAGAAGGAAGTGTTGCTACGCCTAGATTTCCACAACCTACAAGGTTGACACCACAACAATTGGAAGAAAAAAGAGCAAAAGGGCTTTGCTATAGTTGTGATAGCAAATACACTAAAGGTCATAAGTGTGCTGAGAAGAAATTATTTTACATAGATTGTGAAGAGAAAGAAGAAAATGAACAAGAAGAGGATATACACCGAGAACCAACTATAGAAGAGGAAGAAATGAATCCGACCATATCGTGTAATGCACTGGCAGGAATTACCACTCCTAAAACTCTCAAGATAGAAGGACATATCAAAAAGAAAAAGGTAATAGTGTTGATTGATTCAGGTAGCACCCATAATTTTATTCATTATAAGGTAGCCAAGGAATTAAATTGTTTCATATACCCAGCACCAGAATGTCAAGTGATGGTTGCAAATGGAGGAACTATAAATTGCTCTGGAAAATGCCATAATATCAAGCTAACCATGGGGGAATACGTATTGACTAGTCCAATGCTTTCCATTCCTATGGGAGGTGCTGATGTTGTACTAGGAGTACAATGGTTACAATCTTTGGGGACGGTAGCTTTTAATTTTCAAGAAATTTTCTTGAATTTTTTTCAGAAGGAAAGGAAGTCAAATTACGGGGTATTGAAGGGAAGCCAGGAAGGATAATAAGCTCTAATGTCATGACAAAGCTTCTAAAGAAAGAATAACGAGGCGTGATTGCACAATTATGCTCTCTAGAAGTTCCGACATCAAAATCATCTATTCTGCAGATCTCCAACAAGTCTTGGACAATCATTCCAAGGTATTTGAAACTCCCAAAGGACTCCCACCTATTCGTGATCATGATCATGCTATTCATTTGATTCCAGGAAGTGTTCCTCCAAACATCAGGCCTTATAGATATCCTTACATCCAAAAGAGAAAAAGTGAACGTATGATTGCAGAAATGTTAGAGGCGGGTATAATTCAACCTAGTCAAAGTTCTTTCTCTGCTCCTGTAGTATTGGTACACAAGAAGGATGGATCATGGCGAATGTGTGCGGATTATAGGGAGCTCAATAAGCTCACCATTAAAGATAAATTTCCCATTCCTGTGATTGATGAATTATTGGATGAATTACATGGAGCAATTTATTTTACCAAGTTGGATCTTTGTTCAGGATATCATTAAATTAGAATGAAGATTGAAGATATTCCAAAAACGGCATTTCGAACTCATGAGGGTCATTATGAATTTTTGGTCATGCCTTTTGGCCTTACCAATGCACCTTCTACATTTCAAGGGTTGATGAATTCCATTTTCAAACCCTTCCTTAGAAAATTTGTGCTGATATTTTTTGATGATATACTAATCTATAGTAGGTCTTGGAAGGATCATGTTGAACATGTTGACAGGGTGCTCAAACTATTGCAGGAGAAACAATTATATGCAAAAATATCCAAATGTTTCTTTGGAGTACAAGAGGTGGAATATCTGGGTCATGTTGTATCTCACGAGGGTGTTAAAGTAGACCCTAACAAAATTAAAGCCATTAAGGAATGGAAAGTCCCCACAACCATAAAGCAGTTGCGAGGATTTCTTGGGTTAACAGGGTATTATTGTAATTTTGTTAAGAATTATGGGAAAATAGCGACACCTCTAACAACATTATTGAAGAAAGATGCATTTTCATGGACTCCTGAAGCAACTAAGGCCTTTGAACATCTTAAAGAGGCAATGTGCCTAGCACCGGTCTTAGCTATGCCAGACTTCACAAAAACCTTTATTTTGGAATGTGATGCCTCAGGAAATGGAATTGATGTTGTTTTAATGCAAGAAGGAAGGCCCATTGCTTTTGAAAGTCGTCCAATTAAAGGAAAGTATTTACAGAAACCTATTTATGAGAAGGAAATGTTAGCAATACTGCATGCACTAAAGAAATGGCGAACTTATCTAATGGGAAGACACTTCAAGGTAAAAACTGATCATGATAGTCTTAAACACTTTTTGGAACAAAGACTATCTTCAGAAGAGCAGCAAAAATGGGTCACAAAGATGTTGGGTTATGACTTTGAAATAATCTACAAAAAAGGAAAAATTAATGTTGTTGCAGATGCACTCTCAAGAAAGAATGAAGAGGTGGAAGCATTGCTTTGTGCCATTTCTATTATCCAACCAGATTGGATAACTGAAGCAAGAGATGAATCGAAGAAGGAAAAAGATGTATGGACACTCATTCAAAAGTTGCGGCAAGATCCTAGTACATCTGATACATTTAGTTGGAAAAATGATTCCTTATGGTACAAAGATCGCTTATATCTTTGTAAGAATTCCCAACTAAAACAAAAGATTCTTCTGGAATTGCACACTTCTCCTTTAGGAGGACACTCAGGATTTTTAAAAACTTACCACAGGGTGAAGAAGAATTTTTTTGGGATGGCCTTAAATCTGATATTCGAAAGTTTGTGGCGGAATGTTTGGTTTGCCAGCAGAATAAAGTGGAAACAATTAAGACCCCAGGACTTCTACAACCTTTATCCATTCCAAGTCAACGTTAGGAGGAGATTTCAATGGATTTTATCACAGGTTTACCTAAGTCTGAAGGAAAGAGTGTCATCATGGTGGTAGTTGATAGACTTACCAAGTATGCACACTTTTGTGCATTATCTCATCCATTTAAAGCAATTACAATTGCTACTACATTTATGGACACAATTCAAAAGCTACATGGAAACCCAAGGGTTATTGTGAGCGACAGAGATCCCATTTTTACTGGAAATTTTTGGACGGAGTTATTTTCTTGTTTGGGTACTCAATTAGCTCATAGCTCATCTTATCATCCTCAATCTGATGGTCAAACCGAGATCGTAAATAAATGTTTGGAAGGATATCTTCGTTGTTTTGTATCTGATAAACAAACACAATGGGTCAAGTGGTTACCTCTTGCTGAATGGTGGTATAACACTTCGTTCCATACTGCAGCAAAAATGACCCCATTTATGGCACTTTATGGATATCATCCACCATCCATCACATCATCTTTAAGGGAAAATTTGAAGGTTCAAGCAGTGGAAGATCACATCGAGCATCAGCAAGAAGTTCTCCAACTCTTAAAGGATAACCTGAATTTGGCACAAAATTGAATGAAACAACAGGCAGATCAACATCGCAGCGAGAGAAGATTTGATGTAGGAGATTGGGTATTTTTACGGCTACAACCATATAAACAAATGTCCCTCAAGCAAGCTAAGAAGGATAATAAATTATCGCCAAAGTACTATGGTCCTTACAAGGTGTTGCAAAAGATTGGTACTATGGCATACAAATTGGAGCTTCCTGCTTCTTCGTGAGTACATTCAGTTTTCCATGTTTCATGCTTAAAGAAGGTTATAGGTGAAAATCTTCCAGTTCAAACAATATTGCCAGAACTTGATGAGGAAGGAAAAATCATATTGGAACCTGAAGCGGTCACGGAAACAAGAACTCGACAACTACGGAATCGATCAATTTCGAGTATCTCACAAGTGGAAGAGCTTACCCACTGAAGATTCTACATGGGAGGATGAGAATTTTATACAGAAGCACCCAGAGCTACTCAAGCGTTGAGGACAACACTTTTTTGAAGGAGAGGGGCATGTTAGGTCCCTATATTACTAGTATAGTCCCTTATTGTTGTTAGTGTAACCCCCTTATTGTTATTATTGTACCCTTGTAACACCCATTTTGTTATTATTGTGCCCTTAAATTATTATTGTTAGGTCGGCTAGGATTACATTGTGGCCCACTAGGATTACATTATGGCCCCATTAACTCCTATATATAGAAAGGAGGTTTTGTAAATTGTATCATCCAAGAATTGTTCATTTATGTAATGTATTGGAGGTTGCCCCCTCGAAGAGGCTCATTTCTAAGGCGTTGATATCTCTTTTCTTCTCTTTTTGGAGTTGGTTACACAACATTCTTTCAAAATGTTTGGGTCCATTTTGGTCTTCCTACATCTATTGTAAGTGATCAAGATTCTCGATTTGTTTGGAATTTTTGGTCAAATTTGTGGGACATGATGGACACTAAGTTGAAGAAGAGTACAACCTCTCATCTGCAAACAGATGGTTAGATTGAGGTGCTTAATTAGACAGTCATTTATCTTCTTTGAGGATATTGCAACAAACATCCCAAGTTGTGGGATGAACAGTTGCATTACATTCAGCATGCATATAACATGGCAAGGCATTCTTCCACAAACACATCGCCATTTGAGGCATGTCTTGGGTACTTGCCAAGATCTCCTTTGGACTTCATCTTTGGGAAATATGTTGCTATTGATAGTCATAGTTACATAGATAAAGCAAAGAAGTTCATTGAGAAAATTCAGTCGGTACATCACATAATGCAAGAGCAGCTTGAAAAGATTCAAAGAAGCTACAAGGCAAGGCATGATAAACACCGTGTTGATCATAAATTCCAAGTTGGTGATGAAGTTTGGTTATATATTAGCAAAGAGAGACTTCAAGGGGAAGGTAAAAATCTTAAGCCAATCTGTTATGGTCCTTTTAAAATTATGGAAAAGATTGGTAACAATGCATTTAAGCTATATTTGCCTCCTTATATGCAAATATACTCTGTTGTTAATGTTGAGAATTTGAGATTGTTTGGGTCTTCGTTGATTGATGATCAAGGAGAGCATGTTCAGCTGCCATCAATAGATGATTTCTTGCCATAATATCTTGATGAACTTCAGCAAGATCTCATACTTGACAGAAGAACCATAACTTCAAGGAGAGGGAATTTCGAATACCTTCGAGTGGGACTCAAGGGAAAAAATCCTTCTAAGGCCAAATGGATGGAGATTGAGAAGGTGAGGGAATTGTACCCTCACCTTCTGAACAATTGATAGTAACTTTTGGGGTCCAAAAGGCTTCTAGTGGGGAGGAATGATCATGTGCTCAGTGTTAAGCTAAAAAATGAAAGTGCTCAAAATCGATCAGAACCTGAATGACTATGAAGTGCTCATCGCAAGAATCTGTCAAAATTCATTTCATCAAAAACTGATTTCGTATGTGAAAGTTATAGCCTATTGTTCATTTTCCTAAAAAGCTAAATATTTTGCAGAAGTGGAAAAATGGTGACATGGAAGACTAGTCAACAAAAATAATTTTCTGGGAATCTTTCTTCAATTTTCCCAATGACACTGTGACAAGTGTCACTTCATGGTTGGTTGTTGAGTGGGTTATTTTTTGTGTTTTTATTGTTTTAGGAATGAACCAATGGCAAGAGGACATGTGGCTAGCCCAGAGGCCGCCACGTGCCCCCTTCCAAGTTCTGAAATGAAACTATGTTCAAAGGTTGAATTTTATACAATGGTCGAATTATATATGTGTGTGTGTGTGTGTGGAAAAATTTACATCAACAGAAGGGTGAAGGTCAGGGTCGACTCTGTGACCTCCCCTAAACCAACACAATGTCATACCAATAGACCACACACTTGTTACTTAACAATATATGCCACCGAAATGTATTTGTGTTAATATCGTTTGACCGTCGGGCGGAGGAGGGGGCCAGCCCCCTCACAATAGATTCGTTACTCTATGACTGTGGTGTAGTGCTCAACTAAACACGTGTTTAGCGCAAACACTATGTTTAACATTAATTAACTCACACTTATCCGATAATTAACCATACTTATCATGGCGAAGTCTGCCAAATTCGGCGCTAACTCCAAAATTGTCTGCGCTAACTGGAGTTCTCTCCAGATTTGGAGGATTTTTCTAGGCCATAATTGAATGTGCCACAAATTTTTCAAAATTCGACCATTTTTGGCTCAAAAAGAGTGTATCCTAGTAGATTTGGATATTTTGAGCATGTTGGAGCAGGTTTCAGGAGAAGTAGAGGATTGTAAACATCAATTTTTTCCATTTTGAGCTAATACAAAGGCCCAAGCCATGGAAGTTGGACCAAGGAGACGTAGCCCAGGAGGGGTGAACTCCTTCATCAAAATACTGTGTTAATGGATCATTTGATGGTTTTTTATACATTTTATTGCTGATGTTCATTACTTTTTTTAATGTTAAAATGCTCATGAATTCAACATAAAACTTGTCACAATTACCTGTTTAACATTCACAAACACCATAAGGAAACCTCAGTTGTTTATAATCCTGAAAATGAAATTCTCACAAAAAAACTAACATTCAGATTTAGATTGTTTTCATACACAAAATAAATCAATATTTATATACATTTCATTGCTTTGCAAGTGACCTGTATGTCTTGCCAATTGATTATATGTTTAGGATAATATATGTATTTCTTTAATACATAAACATGAAAAACATTATGTACACGTATATGAATTGGTAAGACTAGATGATAGGCGATTGGTCCAATTCATGCCAAAATTTGGAAAGGACCACAAAATTGGGGTGCAAGCTTGGTACACCCTCCCCATTATAAGGTACTTTTCTTAGGTTTTACCCTGTAATATTCCCAAATGGGAAAAGCAGCAATATAGTTCATCAAATGAAAGCAACAACAATTATTTAACACATGAAACCAATATAGAGCCATATTATTAATCATATATGCAGAAAATAAGTACAAAACAATGGGGCACAAACCATAGAATGTGATCACACAGGCCTCCAATACATAGACACTCTCAAAAGTGAGATGATGTTGCAACACAAAATGTCGGAGAGCTGCTACATCACAGTCATATTATGCATATATATAGCTGGAGATGATACAATGATACAAAAATACTGATATATGCCTCAATATAATCTAAACATACAGATCCGGGCACTAGATCAGCTTTCCAAGACAACCCAAGAGGGTTTCCGGAAAATGCACACAATGTGCCAATGCAAGCTGCAGCCCTAGGGCTGAAGATATGCTGCAACACATGAAATGAGAATACATGGCTGAAGATGATGTATAGAACTACGGATCTGCTCCAATAGATCCTCCGGATGAAATAATGGCTCCTCCACTGAAGAAATCACCTCTCAAAACAACCACTGCAACTACCCCTGCAACTCCTCCCTAAAATAACGAAGATCTGGATTGAAACTGCGTTGTAGGAAATAAATTCTTCTTAGCCTGCTACTAAATGTGTCAATAAAGCTCAAGGGGCTTCTTTATAGGCCTCCCAATGGATGGAAACCTTCCTCCACTGCAAAAATAGCTTTGAAGACACCTGATCTAATTCTCCACTGCTGCACCCTACAACACAGCACAATATCCTGTAGAAACTGTGCTGAAGAAGAAAGTTGTAGCTTGGCTTGAAAATTGTGGAAATTAAATGCAATGCTCTTCCAAGAGGCCTCTCAAGGAAAGAGGTGGTATTCCTGCTCGAGAACACCTGATGCTAAACAACACAACAATCTCAACTAAACAGCTGAAGAATGCAAGAAGTCTAAACATACCACATATAAAATAATAATCCAAAAACATTCCCATATGGCTGCCATCCTCTTCGTTATATAGATTATGAGCTTCCTTGCCTTTGACCCCACTCAATTAGGTCATTTCCTACATGCAATCCATCTCCCTCCAAAACTGTGTTATTCCTCATTTAATGTCCACTCCTCCATAACAACGTTGTTGAATTGGTCAAAGTTGACCTGTTCAACATGATCCAACCCTTGTTCATACTCAAAGGTGCTTTATTTAGATGCTTAGAAGGTCTCCTTTCACACTTGAAGTGCTTTTATTGTTGCTAAGGGGATTTATGGGCCTCCCCACCCATTTATTCACCTACCTAGTGACAAAATGATCTATAATATTCCATTTAGCTAAAAGCTAAATTTTAGGAATATTACAGTCCTCCCCTCCAAAAATTTTCTTGTCCTCAAGCAACTGTAAAGGTGGAGAAAAATTCCTCCCCTCCTCCTCTTGTGGCCTCCTCATCAATAGCCCCCACCACTACTCAAAATAATCTGCAATAAATCTGCCCCCAAATGGTTCCTCCCAAGAATAAAAAACCAAATGGCTCACATCATGAGAAAGTGGAAGGTGTAAGTGGAAACCTTCTTGTTTTCCAATGGCCTCCTCAAGGTAGGAGTGATGACAAACATAGGGGATCTCATGTCCAATGAGAGACTCCCATAGCCATGCTATCATCCAAATGAAATGAGCCATTCTAAGTAGCTCATCAAAGAAATCCTCAACCCCCAGTTCATGCAATGTATTCGGGCTGTATGGAGAGATTATATTTTTCCACCGATGTTGTTTCTCTCTCCATTTATGATATGTATGGGCTTGCTGCTGATCTTGGGCTGAAATATTATGGTCTTCAAAAATGTCCCAAGTTACCCCACCAATCAAAACATCCATGAAGTGCCTCTTTCAAGAACTCAAGTTCTCCAAATGGCTCCTCCCACATGAAGACAAGAGATGTAGTGTGGAAATCATGCCTTGCCCATTGTTTCTCCTGAAACATGCAACATATGAAGTATGGAGAATAATACTCCCAATGGGCACCTACAACTCTTGTGCCATCCTCCCAACAAAGCTTCCCCTAAGAACAAGAACATCATCAATGTATGGAAGCAATAAAAAATAAAAACAAGTTGACATATGACAACCAGAAGGTGGATCATACTCCCACTTGTGGAACTAGTGCAGTGCATCCCCTGCCTGCCTCAAGACAAAGTATAACAAGTGTCTTTTCAACGACTTGTTTGCTACCACAATCAACCTACAAGATGGAATCATAAAAGTAAAATTTGGTGCCAATGGTGCACACCAAGAATCATGTGGCATCTCCCACAAACCACCAATAGAATGGCCAACATCAATGCTGCAAATGGCCTCAAGTACATCACAATACAATATACAAGAAGGAATGATCCTCCTTGGTACAACATGTTGCTCATAAAAAGTAAAGGAGTACAAATCAGAATGCATAATGTTCCTTCTCTACTATGTACTTTGGTCATTGAGATGAAATGGCTCAACTAAAATTTCTCCCTCACCCTCCATGGGTAGGGATGTGGTTGTGACAACCTCTCCATCATCATCTAGGATATGCATCTCTCCATATGCTGATATACATCTTGCTAGATGCCCTCCCAAGTGAACTCCCCCATCAAGGAATGATATGCATCAAAGTGCATGGAAAGAAAGTCCACATGTGCTGCATGTAACAACTTCTCCTTGAGCTCAGAAGCTCTAGTCAAGAAGACTCTTCCATAAGAATAGATGACCCCATCATCCACCATGTATCTATCATATCGCTCTGGGTCATCAAGAATCATGCAAGCACCAAGATCCTTGGTGTACTCTACCAAAATTTGAGACCTCCAATATGGATCAATCCTCCCAAGAGACAGCGTTGAAGATCTGAAATGTGAAGCTCCCCACATGCTGTTGTCTTTTCCTTTGACATCCCTCATGCCAAAGTCATCCTCCAAAGTGCTGCCATGACCATCATGTAGCTGCTCATGCTCAAGTAGAAGTGGTGGCATTTGGAAGTTGGCCTCCCATGAAAAGCTACCATCCAAAAAGAACTTCCTGATCTTGGCCCATGTAAGCATGAGTGGCCTCCATCTACTCCAATATATGGAGGATTCTTTCCTCAAGGGAAGTACCCTTTTTTTCCAGTCAGTCCTTCTGGCCTTTCCCTTATTGCGCAAATCAGTTTGTATCTTCTATGCATCAACCTTTTGAAATAGATAAGAGTGTGTGTTGCTCATCATATGATGTTGACCATCCTCCCTACCTTCTCCTTTCATCTCCAAGGTTTCATAATCTATCAATAATGGTACATGATGTTCATGGATTGTGCCTTGATTTCCAAATATGAGATCCTTTGGAACTCCTTGTGAACATACAATAATTCCTCTTGTTGGAGCAAGTGCTCCATCTTCCTCTGCATGAGGTGCTAGATATGCTCTAGGTATGACAGCGCTGTTTCCTCCAGCCTACTCTTCCTCTTCAATATGAATGGGAAAATTTTCAATAAGAGGATCCTCTTTTGAAAAAAGGATCTCCATGCCCTCTTTTCCAGGAGTATGAGATACAAATCTTGCCTCTAGCAAGGTATTATGCAAGATGTTAGCCTCTTCAACAATTTTTTGAAGTGGAGTTGGGTTTATAGATCCTTCCAACCCATGCAAAGGTTTTGTTCGTTTTGATTTGTTTAGCTCCACCAAAGGTGTTTCAGAATGTTTTTCATCAAACCTTTCCACTATTCTCCTAGTGAACTTTGCATAAGTAGATGTATTTTAATTTTTTAATAAAAAATATTCAAACGTCCACCAAGCATAAGTTTTACCTTCAAAATACAACACTGCTACCTTGATGGCTTCTTTCTCTGGAATTTAGTGTTGCTGCAAATAAGTGTCTAGCTCCTCCACCCAAGTCCTAGCTGAACATTTAGGTGAACCATCAAAAGTAGATAGAAAGAATCCATCCACATCATGTTGCTTGCTCTTTTTCCTCCTTCCCTCCTTGATCTTGCAAAAACCTTGGAAGTTAAGGTGATCTTTGAACCTCTTATATTGAGATTCATACTCTTGCAAATAATCACCAAGAGTCTCCCTCTTTGGCGCATCTTCTTCCTCCCTCTCTCTTATAGTAAATATGGGCATAAGACTGCGTTGTGAATCATAGTGTGTGGCTTCATGCTCACACCCATCCTGTAAAAATCTAGGGCTTGCTTCATATTCAAACCCCCTTGGAGATTCCCTACACATCTCCCTTCTCATCTTCTTGATATCTCCCTTGATGCTCTGCATAGTTTGAAAAAGAAACTTTGAGAGCTCCTCTTCCTCTATTCCTCCAAATAATGGAGTCTTTGATTTTTTTTTTCTGTACATCTCCTCTTCTTGTGAGAAGCTTCTCCTTATGGTGACATATTAGTTGAATGCATAGGTTGAGCCAAGATTATGCTTCGATACCACTGTAATATTCCCAAATGGGAAAAGTAGAAATATAGTTCATAAAATGAAAGAAAAAAAAATTGTTTAACACATGAAACCATGAAACCAATATAGAGCCATATTATTTATCATATATGCAGCAAATAAGTACAAAACAATGGGGCACAAACCATAGAATGTGATCACACAGGCCTCCAATACATAGACACTCTCAAAAGTGAGATGATGTTTCAAAAAAATGTCGAAGAGATGCTACAACATAGTCATATTATGCATATCTATAGCTGGAGATGATACAATGATATAAAAATAATGATATAGACCTCAATAGAATCTAAACATACAGATCCGGTCACTAGATCAACTTTCCAAGACAACCCAAGAGGGTTTCCGGAAAATGCACACAATGTGCCAATGTAAGATGTAGCCCTAGGGCCGAAGATATGATGCAACACATGAAATGAAAAGATATGGCTGAAGCTGATGTAGAGAACTACAGATCTGCTCCAATAGATCCTTTGAATGAAAGAATGGCTCATCCACTGAAGAAATCACCTCTCAAAACAACCACTACAACTACCCCTGCAACTCCTCCCTAAAATAATGCAAATCTAGACTGAAACTACGTTGTAGGGGATAAATTCTCCTTAGCCTACTGCTAAATGTGTCAATAAATCTCAAGGGGCTTCTTTACAGGCCTCCTAATGGATGGAAACCTTCCTCCACTTCAAAACTAGCTCTGAAGACACCCGATCTAATTCTCCACTACTGCACCCTGCAACACAGCACAATATCATGCAGAAACTGCACTGATGAAGAAATTTGTAGCTTGGCCTGAAAAATTGAATGTGGAAATGAAATGCAATGCTCTTCCAAGAGGCCTCTCAAGGAAAGAGGTCGGATTCCCGCTCGGGAACACCCGGTGCTAAACAACACAACAATCTCAACTAAACAGTTGAAGAATGCAAGAAGTCTAAACAGACCACTTACAAAATAATAATCCAAAAACATCCCCATATGGCTGCCATCCTCTTCCTTATATATATTATGAGCTTCCTTGCCTTTGGCCCCACTCAATTAGGTCATTTCCTCCATGCAATCCATCTCCCTCTAAAACTGCATTATTCCTCATTTAATGTCCACTCCTCCATAACAACGTTGTTGACTTGGTCAAAGTTGACCTGTTCAACATGATCCAACCCCTGTTCATACTCAAAGGTGCTTTATTTAGCTGCTTAGAAGGTCTCCTTTCACACTTGAAGTGTTTTTATTGCTACTAGGGGGATTTATGGGCCTCCCCACCCATTTATTCACCTACCTAGTGAAAAAATGATCTATAATATTCCATTTAGCTAAAAGATAAATTTTAGGAATATTACATACCCGAACATATACATGATCCCCAACTTGAAACTCTTGATAACTGTGTTTTTTTTACACATATGTCTTATGTCGGCCTTGAGCAGCTTTTAAATTCATTCACACTTTCTTCACTGCTTCTTCCATTTCTTTTAAAATTTCGGGTCCCAACATTAATTTGTCTTCAGTCCCTCCCCAATTTATGGGTATTCTACATCTATTTCCATATAAAAACTTGAAGGGGATCATTTTCAAAGATGCATGATAATTTTTATTACAAGAAAATTCTACCAAATGTATGTAATCCTCCTATTTAGATGGTTGTTGTTGGTAGGCTAAATTGCTTCATTTTTACCCCCTTTCCTACTTCAAACACACGATCCACCTCTGTTTGAACCTCGGAACCTCTTCATTCCTACACTATTCCAAGAATCGTATCCATTCCTGCACTCTCTTTGTAATTTCATATTTTAGGCTTGTCATGGACTTAATTATTAATTTTATGGATTTTATACCTTCAAATTATCTTTGCAACTAATATTTTATTTCCTAAAGTATTTTGTGAGCAACATAATAATCATTATGGTAGTATGGTCAAGTGCAGGTAGGATTACTGCACTAGCTGGCAGTTCCTGCACTCCCGTGACAACTCACTACCTACATGGATATCTCATTAAGGATCAATCATCCCAGTCGGGCTCGGAGCGAGAGAGAAATCAACATATGTTAGAGATTAGGACTCCGACCAAATGCTTAGATTAGCATCTCGTAATAGCCGAAAGGATTAGTTTGTAATGCTGTTATAATTTTTTTACAGCCGCAGGCCTAAGGGTGGTATATAATGTAGAATTTAGATAGGAAGTAGCTAGTGATGCTACTATAATTTTGGCGAATTGTAATTTTCCTGGTAACACCCTCATTCTGGGATAGATTTGACCTCATGATGTACATTTGCTTATTCGAAATATAATACAAAGGGATTGCACCATGTTGTTTCAATTATGCTTTTCAATTTTATGATAATGTGTAGCTGAAAGGATGAGTTTTCAGGTTTCTTAACAGGGAAATGAGTTGGTTGGCTAAGGCCTAGGCAACCCAGCTCATTTTCCCTCTCGTTAAAGGTGTGTTATTTTCGTTTGAATGAAAAGCGTGAATTAAATAATTATTTTGATTCTTTCACAAGTACGAGTTCGATTTCAGTTGTAGTTTTTGCATGACGGATCCATGGTGTGCATGCTTAACTAAGTGTGATTTTAACTTGTAGAATTTTTCCTTTTCGAAGCTTAGTTTATTTCTGTGAGAATCGTACAAGCACATTTCATGTACTATTGCATTTTCAGTTCTGCAATTCGATTTCTTTGGTTCATTCCAACAAAGTGTTTTTGTTTCTTTTCCTTCATAAAGATCTTGATGTGTTTCTGCAAGTGAGTGTTTGTTTCAAGACATAAGTATTTTTAATATTAAGAGTTTAAACTTAAGAATTAATGGTGCTTTGATGAATGTAGAATAAACGTTGTTATAATGCAAGGATCTATACCTGCACTTTACACTTTTGAGGAAAGGATAGAATTTCATATTAAATTATCAAGTGAACCTTTTGAATTAAAAATATTAAAAAGGCATATCTAATCTATATGAATAGCCATCATAGGAACAAGCTTGTTGTCATAATTAAATGATTTATTTAATTGCATGAAAGAGTTCCTTGTTTTAAGAAAAGTGTGCATTGACTTTCGAAGTTAATTCTTGTTTTGAGATTAAGTTTGGTTGAAGCATTTTTCTACTTTTGGAAGCTATTTTCATAGCTTTGTTCACCTTTGAAAATTATTTTTTTAGTTAACATGTTTCTTATTTTTTTCTTTTTGAAAGTAATCTGAAAACTTGGTGCAGGAACCTATGTTTTGGTACAAGAATCAATATCTTGATACAGGAATAGAGTGCTCTAGTCCTAAGACTTAGAGTCCCTGCATGAGGATTAAAACCTTCGGTACAATTACAGAACATACTTCCAACATATAAACTTCATTCTAGTACATGCACAATTTTTTGGTGCAAGAACATTGCTGAAGTACAGGAATGACAATTTAGTGCAGGAAGGAATATCTTCAAAGAAGACAGACACCTTTAATAGTCCAACTATCAATTTCTCATACAATTGTACTAAAGATAAACATAAATATTCATTCCATCAATCGGGATTGTTTGCAGAAACTTGAGAGTTCCTTTTATTTATTTCCTTGCAAAGTACTTTCTTTCATATACCAGCACCAGAATTTCTTTGGTGTTATTTGTCGTGTGATCATTCTTTTTTATTATGCAAGATTGTAATTAAGGAAGTAGGAATAGAATTAGGAAAATTTCATATCGTTTCTGGCATTTCCTATGCTGCGCCTCTAATTTTTATGAAACTCCCGGGTTGACAATTAAGTGTTGAAGGAGTTTGTTGAACCACAATTCCTGCACCCAACATTTTGGCGCCGTTGCCAGGGAGGCGATTTGAGATTGGTAGGAAATTTCAATTTTTTGCAATAGGGGTAAGTCTGCTATTATTTTTTCTGCAGTGTTCTTCTATTGTTTGAAGTATTTTTATAGGTGTTGATTTATTATTTTAAATCACATCATTTTATTGAGTTTTTGTTTTGTCATTTTTTGAGATGAATGCCTAAAAGGGCTAGGGGTCCGAAGCCCAATAAGGGCTGAGGAAACACTGATAAATCTGAAACTTTTTCTCATATTGGGTCTTCACTTGTAGGCAGAAAATCCAAACAGAAATAGATCCATCATGCAGGATCTATCCACTTGGAATCTGGTGACAACAGTTCGGGTGTGATACAACCAATGAAGGGGAAGAAGGAGACTGTTAGACTTCAAAGGAAATCAGCCCATATTCGACCTTCTCATCTTGTTGAGAGCAGTTTATTTGGAGGTACAAGAATGGCTGATCACGAATACCATCCTGAGGGGACTGGAGAAAATCAAGTAAATGAGGAACAATCCACCTTCAGATTTCCTTTTGTGGTTCCAAACATAGTTGTGAATATGAAGAATATGTTGGTTGTGGAGCCTGATTATCTTCTTTATTTTGTATCACAACGTTGGACCCCTGTTCTTAATGGGGTGGCAACGCCACCCATAATTAAACACTGCCTGGTAAAAGTATTGTAATTTCTAGTCAATCTGGGTCGTTCATTAGGCGGGTGATCTAACGGTAGAAGTTATGTTTAATTTAGGGTTTTTTTCCCTAGAAGGAAACCCCTCATTTTGTATGAGGGTATTGTATTAAGGTTGTATATTGTATGTATTTTCTCAGAGAGAAAAATAGATAGGGAGAATGTGAGAGAGAACAAAGGATATTACAGTGGATTTGATGTAGGTTGTGTCTCTTCATTTTGTTGGATAATAGAAAGGAAGGACTGGCTGTTCAGGGTGGATGTAGCCAAAACTAGGTGAACCACGTATATCTATGTCTCTATGGTTTTATATATTTTTTGTGTTTTTTTTTTTTGCATATTTTATGTGTTGCATTGCCCTGTAATATATAATTTTTCTAACAGAATATTCCTCCATCGGATCTTCCTCATTTCTATGGTAACGTACACGAGAACCCATATTCTTTCTTATTTGAGTTCGACATATTATGTAGAAGATATGATTAGTCTTCAGATTCTCAGAAGTTAAAGTTGTTTCCTGCAACTCTCAAGGACTCAACACTACATTGGTTCATCGGATTAGGAGGAAACACTATAGCTTCTTGGGAGAAAATGAAGAGAGTGTTTTTATTTAAATATCATGAATATTTTAAAACTAAAGAGATGCAGGATAAAATCTTCACCATTGTGCAAGGCGATGATGAGACCTAGGAAGATTATCTGGAAATATTTTTGTATATCCTCCAAAGATCAAAACACAAGTTTGATCTAAGTACTATTAGAACCTTGTTCTTATGTGGCCTTAGTGATGATGCTAGAAATAACTTAAATTTGTTAGGACAGGGGGATATTTCTCAAAAACCTTTTGATCAGATTTGTGACCTTTGCAAGAAATTCTCAAGGAATCAATCTAGATCGGGTAAAGGAACTCGAAGCAGAAATAACAAAGCTGGATCTACATATGCTTTGATTATTGGGTTGGAGAACAAAATGGACAATATGAAAATTGAAATAATGAATATTGTTAGAAAATAAATAGACTCTTTAAAATTTCAACAAAATCTTGTATAAGAACAAGAGTCATTGTCTATTTTTTGTCCAAACTGTAGGAAAAATCATCCTTTAAGAGAATATCATAATTATGTTAAAGGAACTAATAAATGTGTGATTTGTGCAGAGAACCATGCCACCAAAAAATTCCCCTCCATACCTGGATTGAAAGTAGTATTCAAAGGAGGGCAACCTGAACCTGAGTCATTACATGCTATGGGAGCACAGAGAAATTGACCTCAGGTAGGTGCAAGTATGGCTCCTAAAATTCCTCCACATTCTTTTGGTTATAATTCACAACCATATTCCTATCATAACACTAATAAATCTCAACCGTGGCAACATGGGAACCACTTTCAGTATGGACATCCCTCCCAATATTGACAACAATTTTGGAGAGGGCCAAACCATTCACATAATTCCTATCCTGCACCTATGCAATCATATCCACCTACATATGCACCTTACTCAATGCCACAACCATCATTACCCCAGCTAAGTCAACCAATGCCACCATTACCTTTACCTCCACCGTTCTAACCTCCTCAACTGCTTGCTCAACCCATAACAAATCCCAATAATAAAATGGTACAAATGATCCATTATATTAAACCGCTTCTTCCACCCAGTTATTAGTCTATGCCGGTTGGGTTCAATGATCTCCAACTGAGATCGAGGAAGGTTGTAACATTAGAAAAACAAAAGCAGCCCATGGTAATTATCAAAGAGAAAATTGAGGAGGAAATTCCTTACCGTTTTGGGAGAGATGTCACCATTCAGCCCATCCTCGTACCTTCAGAGCCTTTACCATCCTCTTCAAACCGACCCCCCTATCTAGAGAGGCTAGTTGTGGAGAGGAATGACCTTGTTCTTGAGTCTAGTATGGCTTCTGAGCTTAGGAATCTTTTCATTAAGGTCCCTTTGCTCCAAGCTATCAAAGAGATCCCCATTTGTACAAAAATAATTAGGTAACTCTACCTCAAGAAGCCGGGAAGGAAAATAGTAGAACCTCAAACCATTCAATTTGTTGGAAGAGCAACAGAGTTAATGACAGGGTGTGTGAAAATGGAAAAATATACCGACACTGGAAACCCCGATGTCTCTATTCAGATAGGAAATGTCCTTATCTCCAATGTGCTTGAAGACCTTGGGGAATCCATTAATGTTATGACCAAGAAAACCATGGATCAACTTGGGTTGGTCCACATTCTTCCTACTCCTACTGTGCTTGAATTGACAGAAAAATATAAAATCAAGCTGAAGGGATTATTTGACGGTGTGGTTGTTTTGATAGACTCTTGGGAATATCCCACAGAATTCATTGTGCTTCAACCAAAGAATCCTGTGGGAGGACATCCCTTGATCTTGGGATGACCTTGGCTTGCTACGGTCGATGCTTACATTGGATGTCGTTTTGGTGACATGTACATTTCCCATGGATATTCTAGGAATACAGTCACCTTATATCCGTCTTCTAGCTCTATCCAGGAGCTTCAAGATACCTTATGGATAGATTACAGTAGCGATGAGGAGACTCAGTCAGTTACGATGATACATCATTATACTGAGTCAACTCAGGAGGGTGAGATACGAGACTTCTTGAACAATCTAGATACCATGCCTAGTTTTGAGTCATTATGTCAAATCTTTAGTCTGGATTTTCAAGAAATTCATGATTCCCAACCTTCCCCACCACAGTCTTTAGCAACACCTCTTAGTACTCTCGAGCCAGAAACCACTCTTATTGAGATTAGTCTAGATAAATCTTTACATATTAGCTCAGACCTGGATGCATCCCAATAAGAGCAGCTTGTAAAGTTTTTGCAAAACCATCTTGATGCCTTTGCATGGGGATATGAGGACATGAAAGGCATCACTCCTGAAACTTGTACTCATCACATTTATATTCAGGAGGGAGCCTGACCTGTCCGACAACCCCGAAAACGAATGAACCCAACTCTAAGAGAAGTTCTGAACGAAGAATTGAAAAAACTCTTAGATGTTGATTTTATTTATCCTATATTTGATAGCCAGTGGGTCTCTCCGTTAGTGTTAGTCCCGAAGAAATATGGGAGATGGTGCATTTGCATTGATTACCTAGAATTGAACAAAGCCACTCTCAAGGATTATTTTCCCCTTCCTTTCATCGATCAGGTGCTTGATACCCTCGCCGATAAAAAGTACTTTTCTATTTTAGATGGCTTTAGCGGTTATAACTAGATACAGATCGCACCCAAGGATCAAGATAAAACCACCTTTACATGCCCATGGGGGGGATTTTCATACTGAGTGCTTCCCTTTGGGTTGTGTAATGCCCCAAACACCTTTCAAAGGGTAGTGTTGGCTATTTTTTCTGACCTTAAGTGTGTAGAGATCTATATGGATGAATTTTTGGTATTTGGTACTTCATTTTCTGAAGCCCTCAAAAATCTAGAAAAAAAGTGATTTCTCATTGTCAAAAAGCTCACCTTGCCTTGAGTGACCAAAATTTTAGATTAATGTGCAAAGCAGGAGTAGTTCTTGGCCACCTCATTTCTAATAAAGGTATCCAGGTTGACCAAGCTAAGATAGGGGTTATTTTGTGTCTTCCTGCACCCAAAACACAAAGGGAAGTGAGAGTATTCCTAGGACACGTGGGCTACTAAAGGAGATTCATTGATAACTTTTATAGGATAGCTACCCCCCTTTTCTGATTACTAGCTAAGGATAGTAAGTTTTCTTAGTCCACAACTTGCCAACAGTTGTTTGAGACATTAAAGGAAAAATTAGTACAGGCACCAGTTTTGAGAGGGCCTAACTGGTCCCTTCCATTTCATATTTCCTCTAATGCCTTAGACACTGCTATTGGCACAGCTTTAGGACAATAAGAGAACAAACAATCCTATGTTATCTACTTCATCAGTAAAAACTTGTCACCCGATGAATTGAATTATATTGTGACTGAGAAAGAGTTTTTAGTTGTGATTTTTTCTATTAATAAATTCAGCCACTACATAACAGGATATGAAGTCTTTATGCATAATGATCATTCTACAATAAGATATTTGATGAATAAACCATTGACTAGTGGTAGAGTGACTAGGTGGTTACTTTTGCTTTAGGAATTTAATGTTCCTATTGTTGATAGACCAGGAAAATCTAATGTTGTTGTTGATTATTTTTCTAGATTAAATCATCCTGGTGAAGTAATTTATGTTGATGATGACTTCCCTGGCGAACATATTTTTTTTGTGTCAACAAAATCCCCATGGTTTGCTGACATAGCCAATTATTTAGTCACTAGAAAGACCCCACCTCACTTGTCCGCTCGTGAAAAGCAGAATATCATACAGAAAAGTGTTGCATATTCTTGGGTTCAAGGAGACCTCTTTTACACTGGACCAAATCTTATTATCCATAGATGTGTAAGAGAGGATGAAATGTTTGAAATATTTAAATCTGCTCATGACGAACCTTGCGAAGGCCATTTCGCTGATAAGAGAACTGCATATAAGATCCTACGAGCTGGCTATTTTTGGCCTTCCTTGTTTAAGGATGCCAAACAATATGTTAAGCGATGTGATAGTTGTCAGTGAATCGACAACCGAACCAAGCCAATGAGATGCCTTTATGTCCCTGGGTTATGATTAAGCCCTTTGAAAAATGGGTTATTGATTTTGTAGGACCCATAAATCCAACATCTTTAAATAATAATAAAAAAATATTGGTTTGTACAGATTTTGTTACAAAATGGGTAGAAGCTAAAGTTGTTTCTTTTACTAATGAAAGAGTTGTTGTAGACTTTTTATTTACTAAAATATTTACTAGATTTGGTGTACCTAGAGAAATTTTTTCTGACAAGAAATTTATTTCTAATCCTGTACAAGGTGTGATGGATCAATACAAAATTTGGCATAGGAAATCTACACCGTATCGCCCGCAAGAAAATGGCCAGGTGGAATCTACAAATAAATTAATTGAGTCCATCCTTACCCAAACAATGAACATGCATAGAAAGGAATAGGCTAGCAGATTGTCGGAAACCTTATGGGCATATCGAACCACTTGGAGGAACATCACAGGACATACACCATATGAGTTGGTATATGATAAACAAGTTCTTTTGTCGATATTGTTCCAAATCAAGACCTTCCGGACTGCAGTTCAGTTGGGACTAGATCTCTCAGAGGCACAATAGCAGCATCTACTACAGTTGAATGAGTTAGATGAATTTGTAAGGGATGTTGCTCAGAAGATTATATTGGTTCAACAACAACGCAAGAAGTGGCATGACAAGTCTATCAAGAAAAAGCAATTCCAACCATGTGATTGGGTACTCCTTTATGATTCCATATTTAAACATTTCAAAGGGAAATTCCACACAAGCTGGATGGGAACTTATGAAGTGGTTAAATTTTTTGAAAATGGAGCGACAGAAATCAAAACTATTAATGGGCGAGATTCAGTATTCCTTATGAATGGGCATGGAATTAAGGTATATTTTCAGCCCCTCACAAATGAAGATATTATGCAGCAAGTACAACAACAATCTGAAGAAGATATGGTAGGTGTTTGTGCCAACCTATTGCAAACTTGATTCTTTATTTTCCTGAAATTAAAAAGAAAAAATAATAAAAGAAAAAAAAATGACAAAAATGACATTTGATTAGATAATCGTGGAATCGATATTATTCACAAGAATGTACATATAAATACATTGTCATGACCTTGGTTTCATATTCCAAGAGGTCTTTTAGACTTATTAAAGATGTTTGAATTCCTTCACACCAACCCTTATGGATTAGGTGTCCAACATAAATTATTAATGTCTAATATGGAATGCCATGACTAAGGATTTTGTTTCATCATCTCAAGAATAAAACAATGACAAAGAGTCTTATCATGCTACAAGTGTAAATAACTACACATTTAAATAAAAAGTAAATAAAGAGAAGCTTGATGACAAGAACATCCAAGTATCCACCTTTTCTTCTTTGCATGAAAGCAAAGGTTTGATATGCTACACTATTTTTCAAGCATTTGATTTTTATGATCATATTTTTTAGTGATTTGGAAGAGGATAATATAATGAATAAACCCTTATTTGATGAAGAGTGTGATAACAAAGAGATTGAAAATATTGATGCACTTCTTCATACCGAAAAAATAAATTCCATTTATCACACAAATGATGATCATGGCCTTAAAGATAATATTGCACATTTTTGTCATGTGGATATGTAAACATAATTAAGGAATGTTAAAACTATTGCATGGTGCAAGAATAACTAGATCAACTCACTAACGATATTTATTTACAAATGCAAAAAGGGGATTTTCATGGCCAAATGACAATAGATATTTTGTAACCGTTGATGTTCCTAATTCATGAATCTCTTATGCATGAAAACCCATCCAGTAATCGGGATTTTAAATTACAACATTTTGTAGGATGTAACATGATAAATACTAGGTATATTTCAAGAGTTCTCAACCTCAAATGCTTAGGCATACAACCATAATTCATGGTATTTCATTTTTCTAGATATAATTAACTTCCTCGTCATTTGTTTGTGTGTGTGTGTGTGAGAGAGAGAGAGAGAGTGCAGGGAGGGGGCACAAACTTCTTGTGGGTTTATTTTGGGCTCACCCTCAAGGTGCCTCTTGCTTCATGATTTTATGAGCAACATTAAATAGTTGTCATATTATTACATTGAGAAAGATTACTACATCAGCCCCATCCACCCTTGGATTGAAGAAGCTTCCAACAATACAAGTAAAAATTATCATGTTTTCATTCCTTTTGCATGGCATCATGACCCTACCTCATATTTGTTCAAATGGTGAAGGAAGTTTTGGAATATGTTTACTCAAGGTTTGATGTCTCATTATTTTGGTTTGTGATCAAGAACAATGTAAACACTATGATATCAATGAACTCATCAAATAGCTACAATGGATTTATGGTTTTGCTTAGCATGTTATGTTTCCTATGTTAGAGTAGGGTAGGATGAATAAGCTCTTTAGCATGAACATTAGATTTAATTGTGAGTTGTGTTTAATTCTACATTTTATCTTGTTTAAATAAAAAAAAAAGTGATGCTCACATTGTATGAAATTATTTAAGTGTTAGTGTTGCTAACTAGTACTTGATTTCATTTCATTTACATAGATTTATTTCTCTCTTAGTGAAGGGATAAGGCACATGTGTCATTACCCCTCCCTTTCATTTGGCATCCATTTGGTGAGAATGTTTCAGGTTTACATTTTTCTAGAGATTCTGGAATTATCATGCACCCTATAGATTATCACGTCCCTGAGTTGGAGCTATTTGTTAAACCTCAAATTTTGTACATCGTACCCTACATTTTCTCTCCAAATGTGACCATGTTGAAGAGCCAAAAGTGTGGTTATTGTTGTATATATGTATTGTATTTTTTCATGTTGGGATCATTTATGTAGAAGTGTTTATCTAATTTGAATCCCAAACCCCTTTAGTGGTCGGTCATGGCCCATCCTTCTAGTCCCAATTTCAAGTTTCTTGGGTTTTTTTGATGTGGTTGACTATCCCTTGATGGTAGCAACACCCCATTATGTTGGAAATTCATGTCATGGTTAGGTATGTGAGCATATTGAGGTGGATCTACTAGGACACATGGATTAAGGGATCCCCTAGTGATTCACTTAATTTATATGCTATTTAAAGGTGTTTCTCTTGATGAAAAGGTTTCCATACCTATGGTTTAGAAAACCTATTTTATACCCCACATGGAACCCTTTTCTATTTTATATGCCACGCTTTGACCATGACCTCATATACACATGCCACATCGAATAATGAAGAACACCCTCCAAATTTGTCACCTCTTGCACTTATTGTTACGAATTATGAGGGACGACCTATAATTGGACTACTTATAATAGTTATAGAGTACTTTTCATCGTGATTGTAAAATGGAGGGTTCATTTAAGTGATTTTTAAAGGTTCTCACTTAAATGATTATGTGGACAATACTTAAAGATACTTTTTGAGGACTTATTAGCCAATCTCAAGCAACCATCCATTTGTAAAGTGGTTAATTCACTTGCTTGAGAGGCCATTTACCTAAAGAGGGTAGATCTTAGTATAAAAGAGAATTCGGATAGTTCCTTGCCATAATTTAATGCTTCTAGAAGGTTTTCCCAAGGGAATTTTATGCTTACAAGGCAATTCATTCCTCTTCTGAGGAATATATCCTCTTCTCATGGGGGTTTAATGCATATGTGGATAATAAATCAATTTTTATTTATTTTCTTATGCTTATTTAGTGAATATAGAATGAGAAGGTAGAAGATTTATTTATAAGTAAAGGCTCCCCTCTCATTCCAAATCATTGTTGTCATTTGTTATCATTTTACAAGCCATTAATAGAATATCTTTCTTGGATATTTTAGCATCAATACTAGGAGCTCCCTCTTTCTTGGTTCATTAAAGGTATTATTATGAATGTTCAAAATTCCTACATTGCTATCAAAATCAAACTTAGAGAATATTTTAATGATTCATACCTATATTAAAGTAGATAAACCTTGGTGAATCTTAGAAATTCTTAAAATGCTGGTCATAAAATGTTTGATGATACTTTCATGAAAATATTCAAATTTATAAATACTTTATAGTCTATAAAATTTTAGTGATTTTTAGAGTAAAATAATAATATTCGGGAAAATCATTTCAGCAACAAACAGAAATTAATGAATATTTTTTTGGAAAAAACATTGAAAATTAGCCGATGGGAGAAATTTGGCCCTTTATATTTTTCTTGAAATAAATCCATTAAAGGGTAAGATTATCACTTGGAAGGAGGATATATAGTATTTCTAGTTCTTCGATTCTCCTTTACAATCTTGGTAAGTGCTAAATCTCTTGCCTTCATTTGATTTTGGCTCCTTGCCGAAGGTTTTAAGTGTTTTATCCAATCCATATTTGATCTTGTTGGTGAAGGATTTCTCTCAAGGAAATCTTTCTTGTGGGTTCTTGGTTTTCATGTCCTATCTTGTTCGGACAATATACTATTTTTCCCAAAGGCTCTAGTCACTCATTCTAACCCATAAGCTTGGAATAGCCTGTTAGGCCCCTATGAATTTTTTGACAAGCAAACAGGGGGCTAAAATGTTTTTGAGCCTTCAAGGAATGCATTTCCCCTGAGAGCACATCATCCTTGAAGCCTCCTTATGCCCTTGTCCTTTGATAAATCCCCACTGTTGTTTCCAGTTATAAAGCCTCTCCGATTGTGAAGAAATTCCCAAAAGGCCTCCTTTTTTCCCCTTATATCATCCCTTCTAAACCCCTGTTTCATCCCCTTTTACTCCTCTCTATTCCCCCATTAACCCTCTAAACCATCTCAAGTCCCCTTTTAAACCCTTCAAATACTCTTTGTTTGGTTTAATAAACCCTTTTCCTCTCTATCGTTACCCTTCTTTGGCCTTAAAATGCATTAAAATGGGCCAAAAAACCCACTTTCTACCTTATATTAAGGCCTAGCCCCTTTTGGCCTAGCCCCTTAACCACTTCCCCGCCATATGCCCCGCGCCTAGGACCAAGCGCTTAAGCCCCGGGCGCTAATCGCAATCGCACCATCGGGTGAGTGCAGTTCTATGTGTTAACTTAAAAATCCCGATGCGATTGAGTTTTGGTCTGTAGCGCCGTGGATAAAATCTCCGTCTTTGATCTGAATAGATCTAACGGTCCACGCTTTCCCGCTTCCCCTACTCCGATCGCATCGCAATTTTCAATCGTTGCCCTTTGCGATTGCGATCTCCGCCATTGATCCATAATTTGATCCAACGGCCCAGCGCTAATCACTGCGCGCTCGTCGCCCTTCCCTTTCCGCCCCTCCGATTTAAGTTGAACCGTCGATTCCCCTATTGATCCGATAGCCCTCGCTCTCCCACTCCAATCGCAATCGCATTTTCCAATCGCTGCCACCTTCCACCCTGTGCGATTGTGATTTCCCCGATCTGATCCCGACTGTTCATTCCTTTTGATCCAACGGCCATTGCATCTCGCATCCATTCTTTTCTTCTCATCGGGTTATCGCGGGCCTCCATCGCTTAACCTCCGCCGTCGATCTCCTCCTGAGATCCAACGGTCCTAAATGAATCACCCTCCACCCACGTCGGGTCCCACCATCCAAAGGCTCCGCTTCATTGTTTTTCCGTGTTTTCCTTTATAATTCGTCCAAGCATTAATCTTTGGGCTTTACACTAATGATCATTTCTTCCGCCACTCTTCATTGTTTCCACTGTTCTCCACTACTCCGCCACCATTCCTCCGGCCTCCACAGTAAATCTTCTGCCACCATCCCCGGATTTTATAATTGATTTAATTTAGTGTGCAGGGGTCACAAAGAGACCATTTCAGCATCGGCCAGCGTATCAGCAGCAGAGAGAAAAGGGATTGGAGCCCGTTAATTTCATATTTGTCGCTTAATCGCGTGATCAAAGGAAAAGATGAAATCCGGAGACCCAAAAGCACACGTAACAAGCCATATCTGTGTATAATGTCAGCAGAGCACCGTTTCTCCAAAAGGACACCTTCCTACAGAGTCTCCATGCCTCCTTGAGCCCTTAAACGTATTTCACTGACAGAAGCTTCTTAAATATTGTCTGGACAGCAGTTATGGAGGTATGGAAAGAGCTGCAGTTTTCCCATCCATGTCATTTATTTCATAAGGCTAGCGCAGAGTTCCAAACAGGAAAACAAACTTCACGAAACATCCTTGGTCAAATCCGACCCGACAGAGATCTCTGAACCGGTCTACAGAGTACAGTGCAGAGCTATTAAGCAGAGTGGTCTCGGACTCTTCCACCACTCTGTCTTAATGGATCCATTTAATCAAGCAAATTTCACAGGATCCTGGTCTATTACTATTGGTGATGTTTTCTCTAACATTGTTTATTACATTTTTCATGTTGTTCATTGGTCTTCTGGCTTGCATCAGAAATATTGCATAGGATTTACCCTTGTTAGGTACCCTATGTCTCTACTCTCCTTTCCTTTAATGTTTTCTGCTGTATGTGTTATCTAAGAGTAAATTCAGCTAATTTAACCATTGTAGTGGTTCCATATACTGCTAGCTGATGTATGAATTCGGGGTTTGGTGCTTGGATGTCCTTGTTGGTGTCAAAGAATTGAAGGTTCAAAGTCCTTCTCTGATCTACAGACCCCGGCTCTGTTAAACTTATCTCTTTTTTCCCTTGGAGCATGCTAAAGTTGACCTGGAGTTAAATGACCTCTGGTCCAATCTATAAGCTTCCCCTTTGTCTCTCCTTGAGAGCTGCCTTTGAGTATGTCCAAGCAGGTCTGGAGTTAGATGACCTCTGACCTAATCTATAGACAGAAATTGGTTTGTTTTCCTTCTTTCACCTTCAATCCTTAATGTTCCATTCCACCATCTATCTAAAAAGATCCTTTAGAATAGATGACTTGCCCTCTGAAAGCCTTGGCTAGTTTTGTGCAAGTAATTCCCTTTCATGACTCCATAGCCCAATGGATGGCACATTCTTAACCTATCCTCTTTTGCCAAAACATCCTGCTATTTTTCTCCTTTCCTTCCATTACTTTCTCAGTTTATGATCTCATGACTCAACCCACCAACCAACCAAACCATTTTAAACCCCCCCCCCTTTGTGCTTCATACCTAGCCTAATATCTCATTTTGAGCTTCAAAGATATATATCATTCTTTGTTTTATGGAGAGATCCCTCTCCGGATCCAGGAGGGCTAGATCCTAGGATCCCAAAGTGGTTTGATGTTGTCTTATCTTTTGGTATTTCCAAATCTTCCAAAATATAGGAACCCCAACATAATGGCGACTCCACTGGGGAAAGAGACCAATCAGCCTGATTTGGTAAATCACTGTGGTGCACAGTAAATTTGTAAATCATCCACCTGGAAACTCCACAGTTCCTAAATGATTAAAAGACTCCACTGGTGATCAGTAGGCCGCTGATTATCTTGGTTTCATGAGACTCCACTGGGAGACCATGTCGCAGTACAACATTAGCCATGCTAAAGACCAAGGAACTTCATTAATGGAAGACTCTGAACAGTTTGCATACATGCATCCAAGTTTCATAGCAGAGTGTCGTGATACAATTTCAAGTGACTTGGCAGAATTGAAGGTGGAGGACCTTCCTGGGGCTATTCTTCTCAGCTCAAAATTCATACCCGTGCTCAGGAAAATTTTCTTAGAATTGGTGGTTGAAAGGTATGAAGCTAAGATTGAACTTTTGAACTCACAAGAGAAATCATACCAGTTCAGAGACCTTAGAGCATTTCTCGAAAATCCCCCTCCCCCTAAGAGGGAAGAGATTCCACTGTCTGTTGAAATACAAGAAGAAGATGATTGGGCTTTCAAGAGCCACTTTGAGGATGCAGTGGAAGATGCAACAATCGAAGCTTCCCAAGATGAAGACAACCTACCGGTCATGGCAAGCCTGAAAAAAGAAAGTGTACATCATTTGTTCATTGATCCTGTGGCAGAATACATGGAGGCCCTAATCAGTCCAAATTCTCCATCATTGATCCTTATCACGGGCCAAATTCATCAGGAGTGGTCACTACTGATGGTGACCTCAGTTTTGAAGAACCACATGCAGAGCACCCTGTGGTTATCTCTGACAGGCAGTCAGTGCTCATATCCTTTTTTGTTACTTCTTGACTGGCTGCATTGGCATTATTGTATCACCTAGAGCATCAGAGATTTCCAGGTTAGAGTAGAGTAGGTAGGAAGTCTGAAATAAAGCTCAGTGTGTGAGCATGTAGTTAGTTGTTTTAATTTCTACAAAGTCCAGCAAGACAGACAGTCTAATCCTGGCTTGACTGTTTTTCAATTTCTGTCTTAGAATATAGAGAAGAAGTCTGCTAGACAGTTTAATCCTAGCAGATATAGTTTAGGTAGAGAAACTATGAGACCAACAGTTTAATCTGGTCTCAGGGAGTAATAAGGGTAGAAGTAGAATAGGTATATTTTCATGTTTGTAAAAATTGATGATGTAAAGGGCCTGCAAGTCCAATGCACCCAGAAGAGAAAATTTTAGGACTATAGTGTGGGTAGGTAGTTGTTTGGGAGAAATTTTACTGCTGATATGATGTCTTCATGATTTGTGGCATCTGATCCAAGAAAGAAAATCGATGGGTCAAGTACCAGGCATCTGGCCTACACCAAGGATTTATCTTCTGAATTCTTGACTCCTTCAAGAAGAAGCCATCCCCATGTGGAGCCATTGTTAGCCCCCTATGAATTTTTTGACAAGCAAACAGGGGGCTAAAATGTTTTTGAGCCTTCAAGGAATGCATTTCCCCTGAGAACACATCATCCTTGAAGCCTCCTTATGCCCTTTTCCTTTGATAAATCCCCACTGCTGTTTCCAGTTATAAAGCCTCTCTGATTGTGAAGAAATGCCCAAAAGGCCTCCTTTTTTCCCCTTATATCATCCCTTCTAAACCCCTGTTTCATCCCCTTTTACTCCTCTCTATTTCCCCCATTAACCCTCTAAACCATCTCAAGTCCCCTTTTAAACCCTTTAAATACTCTTTGTTTGGTTTAATAAACCCTTTTCCTCTCTATCGTTACCCTTCTTTGGCCTTAAAATGCATTAAAATGGGCCAAAAAACCCACTTTCTACCTTATATTAAGGCCTAGCCCCTTAACCACTACCCCGCCATATGCCCCACGCCCAGGACTAAGCGCTTAAGCCTCGGGCACTAATCGCAATCGCACCATCGGGCAAGCACAGTTCTATGTGTTAACTTAAATATCCTGATACGATTGAGTTTTGGTCTGTAGCCGCGGATACAATCTTCGCCGTTGATCTGAATAGATCTAACGGTTTGCGCCTTCCTGCTTCCCCCGCTCTGATCGCATCGCAATTGTCAATCGCTGCCCTTTTCGATTGCGATCTCCGCCGTTGATCCATAATTTGATCCAACGGCCCAGTGCTAATCGTTGCGCACTCGTCGACCTTCCCTTTCCGCCCCTCCGATTAAATTTGAACCGTCGATTCCCCTGTTGATCCAACAACCCTCGCTCTCCCCCTCCAATCGCAATCACATTTTCCAATCGCTGCCACCTTCCGCCCTGTTCAATTGCGATTTCCCCGATCCGGTCCTAACCGTTCATTCCTTTTGATCCAACGGCCATTGCATCTCGCATCCATTCGTTTCTTCTCATCGGGTTATCGCGGGCCTCCATCGCTTAACCTCCGCTGTCGATCTCCTCCTGAGATCCGACGGTCCTAAATGAATCGCCCTCCACCCACGCCGGGTCCCACCATCCAAAGGCTCTACTTCATTGTTTTTCCGTGTTTTCCTTTGTAATTCGCCCAAGCATTGATCTTTGGGCTTTACACTAATGATAATTTCTTCCACCACTCTTCATTGTTTCCACTGTTCTCCACTACTCCGCCACCATTCCTCCGACCTCCACAGAAAATCTTCCGCCATCGTCCCCAGATTTTATAATTGATTTAATTTAGTGTGCAGGGGTCGCAAAGAGGCCATTTCAGCATCAGCTGGCGTATCAGCAGCAGAGAGCAAAGGGATTGGAGCCCGTTAATTTCATATTTTTCGCTTAATCCCGTGATCAAAGGAAAAGACGCAGTCCGGAGACCCAAAAGCACATGTAACAAGCCTATCTGTGTATAATGTCAGCAAAGCATCATTTCTCCAAAAGGACACCTTCCTACAGAGTCTCCATGCCTCCTTGAGCCCTTAAACGTACTTCACTGACAGAAGCTTCTTAAACACTGTTTGGATAGTAGTTATGGAGGTATGGAAAGAGCTGCAGTTTTCCCATCCATGTCATTTATTCTAGAAGGCTAGCGCTGAGTTCCAAACAGGCAGAAGGACTTCACGAAACATCCGAGGTCAAATCCGACCCGACAGAGATCTCTGAACCGGTCTACAGAGTACAGTGCAGAGCTATTGAGCAGAGTGGTCTCGGACTCTTCCACCACTCTGTCTTAATGGATCCATTTAATTTGTATCTACTCCTGCTATTATTCATTCCCCTATAAGTAATCCATAGAACAAATTGAAAGGTTGTTGTTCGGTTGTTGTTGTTGTAGTTAGAGGGATTCATTTTCGACTGTTAGAACAGTCTTGGGAGGGAGTAACACAGTAGTTTGTATGTAGTAGGTTGGGAGGAGAAATTCTGGACTGTATTAGCCATTGAGCTCAGTGTATGTGACTAGTTTTGCATAAATTAATCAAGCAAATTTCACAGGATCCTGGTTTATTACTATTGGTGATGTTTTCTCTAACATTTTTTATTACATTTTTCATGTTGTTCATTGGTCTTCTGGCTTGCATCAGAAATATGGCATAGGATTTACCCTTGTTAGGTACCCTATGTCTCTTCTCTCCTTGCCTTTAATGTTTTCTGCTGTATGTGTTATCTAAGAGTAAATTCAGCTAATTTAACCAGTGTAGTGGTTCCATATGCTGCTAGCTGATGTATGAATTCAGGGTTTGGTGCTTGGATGTCCTTGCTGGTGTCAAAGCATTGAAGGTTAAAATTCCTTCTCTGATCTATAGACCCCAGCTCTGTTAAACTTATCTCTGTTTTCCCTTGGAGCATGCTAAAGCTGACCTGGAGTTAAATGACCTCTATTCCGATCTATAAGGTGCCCCTTTATCTCTCCTTGAGAGCTTCCTTTGAGTATGTCCAAGCAGGTCTAGAGTTAGAATACCTCTGACCTGATCTATAGACATAAATTGGGTTGTTTTCCTTCTTTCACCTTCAATCCTTAATGTTCCATTCCACCATCTATCTAAAAAGATCCTTTAGAATAGATGACTTTCCCTCTGAAAGCCTTGGCTAGTTGTGTGCAAGTAATTCCCTTTCATGACTCCATAGCCCAATGGATGGCACATTCTTAATCTATCCTCTTTTTCCGAAACATCCTGCTATTTTTCTCCTTTCCTTCCATTACTTTCTCAGTTTATGATCTCATGACTCAACCCACCAACCAACCAAACCATTTTAAACCCCCCCCCCTTTGTGCTTCATACCTAGCCTAATATCTCATTTTGAGCTTCAAAGATATATATCATTCTTTGTTTTATGGAGAGATCCCTCTCCGGATCCAGGAGGGCTATATCCTAGGACCCCAAAGTGGTTTGATGTTGTCTTATCTTTTGGTATTGCCAAATCTGCCAAAACATAGGAACCCCAACATAGCCAAATCTTGGAGGTGTATATTTATTGATCCTAAAATCCCTAAGTTGAGACAAAACACTAAGTCTAATCCTATCAACCAATCCAAAAAAAAACTCAAACATAAGAATCAAATAAAAATATTTGTTCATTGTCTAGAGAAAATCTAACATCTTATCTTACTTTATAAGCATCTATGTGCAAGGGCTTGTGCTTCATTGTTAATATATAACCCTAAGAAGACAAATTGTCCCTCCCACATTGTGCTTTAAGATTTGCTCTAACATATTGTGGGTTGATTTAAAGTGTTTTTTCAAATTTGGAAATTGAATTGCGGCACTAGAAATCAAGTTTGGTGCCACCGTAAAGGCTAGGGCATGGTGCATTAAGGTGTATTCTAACCCTTTCCTAGACTAAATTTCATTTCTAGATTGTTTCTCGAGCTTATTTAACATATCTAGTTATGAAATTGATCTCCTAACCACTAAATTGTGTTTATATTTGATTGGAAGCTTTTCAAGGTGAAAAAATAAGGGGATTCATCCTCCTTTTTTACAAGTTTATGCTAAGTTAATGGTTATATATCAATTAACCTAGAAATTTATCATTATTGTGCTATTATTTCATGTTTTATTCAGTTTCCAACAAAATCAATCGAGGCCTCATGTTCCAAATCTATTTTCACACCCTTCGGTTGTTTTTGCTTCACTCCAAATCTAGAATTTATGCATATTTTTTTAGCATAAACTAGTGTTAAATTTCTAATACTAGTCTAGATTTATTTATACCTCAACAATTTGTATTCCCAGAAAAGTATTAAATAAAATTATGAATTGTTATGAAAATAAAATCAATGGTATTTAACTTCTAAAATAAAATATTTGCAGTGGAAAAATAAAATCAGAGAGTATACACCCATAACAATTTTCCTTCATTAAAATCATCAAGAAGATATGGGCCTAGAACCACAGAGATAAATATGAAGAAAAAATGCAATGCTTGAACCTGTAACTCAACCCCCACTAGGAAACTCAGCCCAAAAAATTCGGCCCACCAAAAAATCAGTCTCCTGAAGAATTCGGCCGTTGGCACCAATATTTTTTTCCTCTCCTTCCCTCCTCATATGACCCCTATCCACTCAAGAAAATAAGCCCACTGGATAAATCATCCTCTCCACAACTTGTTCTCATCTGCATTTCAGCTACCCGGCCTCTCGATTTCCTGAACTCAACCTCCTAGAAATACTCATGAAATTTCCCTATTGCACTCCTCCCTTCTCTTCAGTCTAGCTAAGCCTCTCACTCTAGAGAAAATCACTTCCTCCACTTTGTGTCTTCACATCTCCCTTAGGCTTATTTTATAACTTCATTAAGCCAAATACCTAACCCTAATCTCCTAAGTGATTAACGAATGATATTAGATCTCGTCTCACTTGAGAACAACGGCTAAGATCATATCTACGTCACTTAAATAATAATATTATTTATCCTTATTACTTTGGCTTAATAGTACAAAATAATTAATAGACTTTAATTATTGTACTTTTCCTAAATTAGACTTAGGAAAGAAGTTATAAATCACTTACTAGAGGAAATCAACCATCTCCTACATGCTAAGATACCAAACTCTTGTATAAGACCTTTTGAAGCTACCAAGAACTTCAATAAACTGGAATTTGTGGACAACAAAGATATATTCCACAACATACTCTTAAGCAATAACTCAAGAATATAATTCACTCTTGGGTTATGCAATTATATTTCACTCTTGTGCACTATAGGTAATGTTTTCTTTCATTTATAGAGTGATTTCTAAGTGCTAGTATGTATTTACTATTGTAACCTTTTTATTTCATACCTAGCATGTAATAATTAGCTCCTAATCCTCTTTATATTAGGGTGGCTTAGAGGCATCTTATCACGTATTAGACACTAGTTCATCTAATCATATATTGAGGTGTTTGTTGAACTAAATCATATTGTGCATTATAATGATATACTTGTCATGTTTACTTCACATAGATCGGGATATACCCTTTGGCTTCAGGAAGATAGCCTAAAGTGAATGAGAAAATGTACTAAGGTGACTGTGGTGCATTTCCCAAGTGTGCTTACCCCCACAACACTGTGATTGGGACTTTCACAAGGATGTCAATTTGAGTGGTAATAACTTCCACGTAGATGTTAAGAAAGTCTTCCCTAAGGAAGGCCCTAATGTCATTAGGGGAATTTTGAGGTCTAAAATGGGTCTCCTAAAAAAATAATAAAATAATAGTGGAAATAGTAAAATAAGATTAGATTACATCATCAAATTTTAGAAGGAAAAAAAAATAGTATTTTTTTCAACTTATCTCCCTATGGGTTTACTCAAATCTAGAGCGACAACACTCGTTAGATGCAGAATTCGATTCCTCATCCAAGCAGTACCCATTTTGCATACTTTTGATGGACTCTACTACATGAAAAATGGGAAATACATAAAAAAACGTGATTGCAATCACATTTTTTCATATATTTCTCATTTTTCATGTAGCAAGGTCCATCAAAAGTGTTGGAACAACTAATCCTACATGGGTAGGTGTGGAATGCGAAAAGTCACAATGGAGTCCAAGTGACCTTGGAATGTGAAACCAAGAGTCACACCATTGTATTATAAATGTACATCATGTATAATGGAAAAATAAGAAAGCCTCACACTTATCCTTCATTTTGTGTTGAGTCTCTTGTGTGTGTGTGTGTTTATTCTTCTCATACACCATGTGTGTGCCTTAACAGGTGTTTAACATGGTATCAGAGCGGGCGATTTTTGGCCCTGCTCCACATTGAGTGAGCCATTTGTGTTTATGGCCTGTGCATATCTGCAAAAGTTCTTGGCATTTTTGCAGCACTCAGAGTTTCTGCAGCAGTTTTTTTGCCACCATTCAGAAGTGCTTTGAAGAGGAGCAGCAGTTTTTTTGCCACCATTCAGAAGTGCTTTGAAGAGGAGCAGCATTCAAAATCTGTGGCAGCATTCAAAAATTGGTTTGAAGAAGAGCAGCAGTGGTTTGGAGAAAAGCAGCATTGTGCATCTGAAGGTTTTCATTCTCATTTTTCCTGCAATTTATGCATTTTAAATTCTACAATTTGGAGAGCTGCTGAAAACTGTTTAAAATTGAGTTTCTGAAGAAATTTCTAGGTTTTTCTGCTGCTGAAATATTGGAAATTTTTTTGGGTTTTATTGGCTATCTGCTGTTGCATTTCAGTACTTGAAATTTGTACTCTTGCCTTCATTTCTGCAATCTGCTGCTTGTATTTCAGTGCTTAAAATTCTGTTGTTGTTTCAAAGTCTTCTACTCTGCTGTTTTAAATTAAAACCGGAAAAAAAAATAATAAATAAATAAATAAAAAATAAAAACTTTGCAACTTGGCCTTTCAGCCTCCCCTTTACCAGCCATTCCAACACAGACCACACCTGCTATACCCTCTTCCCATACGCTCCTCAAACCAAACGCACCTCTCCTCACACTCCCTCACTACCCACACGCCCCCTGCCGCTCTGCATCACTGCTACACCTGCGCGCTCTCATATCTACATTCAACGGCCCCTTACACTCTGCTATCAATGCTCACTGATCTGCACACTCCTCTCACCAAAAAATCTACAACTCTCCTTACAACGCTTCCCTCAACCCTGGCCTTTCGCCCCCCCCCTTATCTCTACAGTCTACGCTCCCTTATCTTCCTACTCACGGCTTATCCCAACACCGTCGGCCCTCTGTCACTCTACGGCCTACCCAACATCTACACTGCAAATGCCCCTTCACACTCACTGCATACGCCCTCACGGCCTTTGGTCGGCCCCTCCCTGCAACTTCGACTCCCTTTCAACTTCGTCCTCCCCGTGTTTACTCTCGGCCTCCCTACCTACGTCTATCCTCACCTCTCAACGCCCTCTCCACACTTCCACGCCCTCCCAACCTTACGTTATCTCCTAGCCATTCTCCCTTACGACTTTCTCATATTTCGTTTTTAAATCTTTTTAAATTAAAACCCCCCCACCATATAGTTACCCCCCCTCCCCAAATAAATTTTGACCTTCTATAATTTTAATACCGCACCCCCCCCCTACCCCCACCCCCCTCATTTTTAAAATACCACCCTTTCTTTTTTAATTTCATTCTTTATATTTTTTAATTTTTTAATATCCCCTCCTCCCCCATTAAAATTTCCCTTCCCTTTTAAATTATTCCCATTTTTAATTAATTTTTTTAATTAATTTATTAAAAAAAAAAACAGCAGAGAAAGAGAAAGGAAGAATATGAATAGTAGAAAAATGGAAAATGGCATATGAGGAGTAGATGGATTGAATACATAGACAAAAGTGCAGATTACATTATATGATTTGTGGCATTAATATAAAGGTGATTTTCTGAAGAAATTTACATGTGAAGACTGTTTGCCATCATTTTTAAACAGCTCTTTGAAGGAAAATTCAGCTGCCTTAAAGGCCTCTTGCACAAGTGTTTTCAGCTGCACATTTACAAAATATATTTGCAGAAATATTGTATTGCATTGAAATTGTATTGTGAGTAGACATTGCTTCCTCATAGTTGGAATCAGTACTTGAGTTGTTGAAAAATTGTTAATTGCCCTCCATCATTTGAGGAGCACACTTTGTACTTTGAGATTTCCATAGTTGGAAATTCTTTGGAGTCATTTGTATTTGTTGTTGAATCACATTGTAAACGGGTGCATTTTCGGTTGAAGCCGACACCCTTTCATTTATTTTGAGCCTAAATTGTTGAAAATGGCTAAAATCAATGAGGCATTAGAGTTGTTGAGTCACCTCATTCATTCCAATGTTGATGACATGATAAAAATGAGCAAGAATGCTCTTTGTAACATTCAAAGTTGTTTGCTAGATGCACAAGAAAAGATTGAGTTTTTATAGTTGGAATCTCAGCTTCAGCAAGACGAACTTCAGCAAAAGAGTCACCATTCTGAACCTGTTTCTATTCAGAAGACTGTGAAGGACTCTCATCAGAAGAAAAAAGATAAAGTTGCAGATGATTCACATTCAGTTCCTTGTACTAGAGTAGATGTACATTTACATGCAGCAGCTCAGCATGCACTTCCTAAGCCCATCATCATACCTTGGGAAGAGCTTGTCCACAACAAGCACCGAACTGGTCTTGGATGTGAGAAGGACGTGTCCTTTCATATTCCAGACTACACCAAGCCCATCATATTTCAGAGTGCCGGATTCTTGTATGACAGTTCGCCTACAGCTGTTCCAGATCCTGCTCCACTTCCACAACAACATCATATTGAGAAATGCCAACACTGTGATCGAGTTGGCCACATGAAAGATCATTGTTTTGATCTTCATCCATGCAAGCACTGTGGTCGGCACACCCATTCTTCACACAGATGCTTTAAACACAAGCCTCCTGCAAAAACAAAGATTCATCTTGGATGGATCGCTTCTTGGCAATGGGCATCAGCAGCCAAGAAGATGTTTACGACACATGTTAGAACTTGTTCAAGAATATTGAGCAAACTTGCAGTTGAGTTTTCGTCATCATCTCACCTTGTCCCTGACAGGGGGGAAAATGGTAGTCATGTACAAGCTTCGACAACAGATCAAGCGAGCCTGAGCCACAATCTCTCATTCCATGTTCAAAGTTGTAGCCAGCAGTTCAAGCGAGCCTGAGCCACAATTCGTCATTCCAGATTCAGAGATGTAGCCAGAGACACGGATGCCCATGAGCATGCCTTTGGTTGGTGGACAACCTTAAACCATCATCTTTGGTTGGTGGATAACCTAAAACCACCACAGGTAGTAGACCACCCTTCTTTTAGGTCGAAGGTCTCCCTTTCATATATGAGGAACACTTCCTCTAGCAGAAGCCTTCAGCTTCTTGCCAGCATTGGTTGAGTTCCAGGAAATGCTTCAAGCATTCCAGAGTTGTTGGTAATCCTAAAACCATCATAGGTAGTAGACCTCCCTTCTTTTAGGTTGAAGGTCTCCCTTTTTTATGAGGGACAATTCCTCTAGCAGAAGCTAAAAGCTTCTTGCCAGTTTTGGAAGACTTCTGGGAACTACAACAAGTTTTGCGTTCCAGTGTTGGTGGTCATCCTTAAACCACCTCTTTTTTCCAACATTTCAGAGAGTTGATTCAGCGCAAGTGCTGCCATGCATACTTTGCAGATTTTTATTACAACTCTTTTCTTGGACTCACACATACCCCTTCGAATTAAGGGGGGATGTTGGAACACCTAATCCTACATGGGTAGGTGTGGAATGCGAAAAGTCACAATGGAGTCCAAGTGACCTTGGAATGTGAAACCAAGAGTCACACCATTGTATTATAAATGTACATCATGTATAATGGAAAAATAAGAAAGCCTCACGTTTATCCTTCATTTTGTGTTGAGTCTCTTGTGTGTGTGTGTTTATTCTTCTCATACACCATGTGTGTGCCTTAACATGGTGTTTAACAAAAAGTATGCAACATGGGTACTCGAATGAGGAATTAAATTTTGCATCCAATGAGTACTCCCGCTCTAAATTTGAGTAAATCCTTAGGGAGATAAGTTGAAAAAGTAGTTTTATTATTTCATTATTTTTTAATCTTTTTACTTTTTTACTCCAAAAACAGTGAATCATCCCCCATGGTTGACATCATCATATTGAGTCCTATTGGTTCTTATAAAGTTTATTTTGGTTGTACATTTTTCTTAGGAGTCCCATTTTAGACCTCATAATTCCCCTAATGGGCCACCCTTTCCCAAATGAGCATGTTATACATGAATTAGAATGTCGAACTAAGTATCCTACTATGGGAATCCCAAGGATTTCCTTCAACATTTTCCCCATTACCTTTCAACATAGGAATTGCTTCTTCGCCCATGAATCAAGTGTACCTAGAAGGATAGCTTCCAACTTTACACATATAGTTTTTATTATTATTCCATGAAATCACGTTCCCTCCCTTTAGCCAATTGGACATGCAACTCCCCACTCCTCTTATTCAAGTGCATATGCATTCTAACCCAACATGTGATCAACTCATGCCCCATGTAAAAAAATATTTCTAGGAATTGAGACATGAGATTGAGGGCCTTAGGACCCTCCTCGGAGATCCTCATCATAGTCCCCTTGGATTGTGAGTCAAACTTTCACTTCTCAGGCCAATGCATCATTCGTGTACCTGATCTACTTCTTTCCCACAAACGATGATATCATGGGTCATTTCCTTCTCCAAGGCTTGGCCTCACCACCGAGGCCACTCCCTCAACAATTTATCATGTAATAATTGGAATGTGTCTTTTCACCCAACTAGGAAATTGTTGTGTATACCACAAGCTGAAAAATCATGGAACTACCATGTGTTAACCTCTCAAGAAGGATTTTGAGATATTTTATCAATGAAATCCTTCTTTTCCCAAAAAAATAGTATTTTCCTCATTATTTAAGATAAAGACCAAGGTGTGGTGTTACTACCATAAGGTTGGCACCCATTGTGTAGAAAGGCATTGCTAAGTTTTTTCCAATTAATGCACAATATTCTCCCCAATGAAATTGGATCATCGTGTCTTCTTATTCCTTCTTCACTTGGGGTTGTTTCCCCCCTTGCATTTGTTTATTTGTCTATTCCATCTCTCCAATCAAAGATGATGTTTGCCTCTCATTGGTTTTTCACTAGTAGGATTTGTGATGTGTGTAATATTATTATATTTTCTTACGGTATTTTTCTCTCATGCTTCAATTTCTTGGCCTTCACTTTTGTATAATTCCACATTTCCTTTGTTATGCGCTTGGCTACATTGGTCTCCTAGGTTCCTAAAGACATTGATGTGTTCTTTCCTTATATTCTTTCTATTTTCATATAGTTTAGCTTCATCTGATACACTATCATGAAGGAATTTCCATTTATATATTTGTCTTTGTTTCATGTAGGCCCCTATGCTTCCTCTTGAGAATTTCCTATTTTCTTCTACCCCGCTCAAGGTATACCATGTTTGTCTCCATCATATGTTACACTTAGGGCATATACCCACTTTTTTCTTGATGTTTGACTTGTTTTTTGCATGTTCGTATTTGTATCTAGAAGTCTTATACAATGGTGGATGTGGGTGTCATTCCCTTCCCCTATTGCATGTGAAAGCTCCCCTGTAGTGTTTATTGCATGTCTAAGAGATGAATGACATACTTCATCCTTTCACTATATGATATGTATATGAATTTTAGGTGTCACACCCTTTATTAGTTTCTTCTCGTTCATGGTTTCATTGCTTTCTATTAGTGACTAGACTTGGTATCTCTATTTGTTTCAGTGCTAACCATTCTAATTAATTAGATTATTTTGTGTATTTCGTAGTCTAGTTTATGATTTCATCGTCAATAGAGAAACTTATCATGCTTTTATATTTTGTTGGTGTCATAGTTTAGTTACCTTTCACCATTAGTTAATAATATATCATGTTGTTGTAGTTAGGAAATCTCTTAGTTCTAGATTCATTAACTTTTTGGTAGCCAACCTTGTCACGTGTATATAGTTTCATGTTTTTTTGTGGCTAGGCATTGATCTATTTTATTCCTAACCTTTATTTCATGCTTTCAATAGCTAACGAATAATTAGTGTTTGTAATCTCCCCTTGATTAGACTCTTGCCTAAGCCTAGATGTATGAATATGATCTTCCCATATGATATTGAGTGCCTAAACAAGGTCCACTTTAGTGATTTTTTGGGTCAAAATTTGGTCGTGTTTATTTTTTGTGGGTTCATTAGTTGGATATTATCTTCCTTAGCTTGGATCAAGCTTGAAATATGTGCTTGATTTGGTCAACCTTGGTTAGTTAAATATATCAATTCCATTGTCCACATAATTGTTGTGGGTGCATAAAAGGTTTGGTGAGGTCAATATTATCTTCCCATTTCCCATTCCAAACATCACATGTCATCCACTATTTGTCCTATTGAACCATGTATGTCTCGTAGAGACTGTTAATTTTGTGCAACTAGGTCCAAACTCCAGGTTGCACTGCTCATATGATGATGATTATATTTTTGTTGGATTCCTCTTTCACAAAGGTGCAATATTGGTTTAAAGATAATATCGTTTGGATGAGAAAAAAATATATTTTGATTTTATTTTCCACACATGTACAAGGTCACCTAGATTTGTAAGTAGGCTCACAAGCCTAATAGATGTGTCACACACCCTCACTGTTGGATATAAATTGGAGAGACTTGGAGATCTTTTGCTAATCAACTCATCACACATTCTCTCTTGTGATATGATTGGTTCGATCAACCTTTTGGAGGCCTCTCTCTCTCTCTCACGTGCAGTGCTGAAGCTGGGAAAAGTGCAGACTGTTTGCTGGTGCATTGACCAGAGTTGACCGTGGTCAAAACTAGGATTTTTGACCTCCAACAAGTGCAGAAATTTCGATCTCTTGGGACCGCATTAGAGGGCACAAAGATCGAGGAAAAGAGAGACTGTTAACCGAAGCCCTAAACTATAGTGTTGAATTTTCTGCATTGACTTTATGTTGACTAGTGTTGACTTTTGAGGAGGTGTCTTTGAGGGGTGTGTGTGACACTTGGAGGATTGGATGATCTATTGTTGGAGAAGACTTTGTTGGCTAGTGCATCTTGTTGACTGTTAGAATGCACACTATCCTATATCTTTGCTGGACAAGAAGAATTGTAAAATTTTATTTATATTATTGGTTTGTCTTCTGTTGATCTATTATTATGTTCCATCAGCATTTTACTTTCATGTTTATGTGATTGCTAAATTGAATTGGGCCTAAGAAATATTGAAGTACATTTTCATTAAGCATAGAACACACCATGGTTATCTAAATTTAACATGGTATCATAGTTGAGGAGAAGACAAAGCCCAAGCTAGTGTGAAAAGCAATCACCGAAGAAGAAATCCCATCAAGGACCAATGGCCTCCTCAATCTGTAAGGGTTTCAAGTATGATGATAAATTGTCTGATAAGTCTAATTATCATCCATGGAATATGTCCTTGGATTTGGAATTAGAAGGTCAAGATGTCATGGACTATGTGCAGGGGGAGATTCATGAGCCTCCATCAAATGCACCTACTGCGACAAACACGAAGTATAGAAAAGGGGAAATCAAAGCAAAGATGATTATCTGAGGTTCTATTCATAAGCACTTGGTTTCTTACATTTATGAGCTGAGTACATCTAAAGAGATGTATGGTAAGTTTGTTAGCATGTTCAGGGCTAGCAATTCTAATCAATTTCTTTTCTTCAAGAATCAATTGAATAATATCAAGAAGGGTAAGGATGAATCCATTCAATCCTATTTTATGAGGCTCACTGAAATCAAGAACAATCTTCTAGCTATTGGAGAAGAAATAGTTGATCGAGAGATGGTTCTCATTGCACTTGGAGGTCTCCCTCGTGATTGGCATGTATTCAATACCACTATTCTTAATAATAATGTGATTCTTGATTTTGATGAAATATTGACGAGATGCACTCAATAGGAGACAAGAATGATGGAGAGAGATCATCCCTCTAATGGAAATGGAGGTGACCTTACTGCCATCACCGCTCATGCAAAGAATAGGAACAATGGTGGTCCGAGAAATCAAAACGATGGAAGAGCGAGGCCCAAAGGAAGGAAGGGAAGATGTTACACTTGTAAAAAGTTTGGTCACTATGCAAGAGAGTGCCCTAATAGAAGGGACTCTCCCAGGGATGATGAAAACAACAACTTCATGGGGAATTTCAATCAAAGAAACAACAGGTTCAAAGGAAAAAGGAAGGCTCCCTCTGATCGTAGTGGAAATGGGCAACCCTTCAAGAGGTCGAGAAATTCCAGGTATGATGAGTCAAATGTTGTTGATAATAAGAGAAATTAGTTTATTCTTGTATCTTCCCTCTCTGTTTCATCTCCTCCTGACACCCTAGATATTTGGTTGATTGATAGTGGTGCTTCAAGGCACCTCATTGGTTATAAAGAAGCCCTCTCTGATTTGATTGAGAAGGATAATAATCTAGAAATTATCCTTGGAGATAATGCCACCTATCCCGTGAAAGGGACAGGGATTGTGACCCTTCATTTATCTCAAGGTCAAGTCCTCCATTTACAAGATGTGTTGTACGTTCTTGATTTGAAGAAGAACCTTGTGTCTGTTTCGGCAAGGGAAGACAAAGGGTTCAAGGTGGAATTTGTTTATAGAAAGGTACGTATATGGAAGAAGAACTTCAAGGAAGCTCTTACTATTGGTTTTAGAGTTGGTACACTCTATAAGGTTGGAGGAAGTCCATTGGGGGCTATGTCATGTGATACTACTCTTCAAACAAAGTTATGGCACTGGAGGTTTGCACACCTTCATTACAAAGAAATTCCCGAAGCAAGGAAGGTGGTGACGAGGATGCCCGGATTTAAAGATGATCATGATGGTATATGTCAGGGTTGTGCCGAAGGGAAGCATACAAGGGGACCATTCCCCTCAAGTGTCACAAAGACAACTGATATCTTGCAATTGATACATTCTGATTTATCTGGTATGCTTCCTGTGATATCCTTGGGAGGATGTTCCTATTACATGAATTTTACAGATGAATTCTCCCGCAAGACTTGGATATATTTCTTAAAGAAGAAAGACGAAGCATTCAAATGGTTCCGTACCTTCAAGGCCTTGGTATAAAATCAAACCAAGAAGAGAACCAAAGTTTTGAGGACCGACAATGGACTTGACTATGAGTCAAATGAGTCAATGACTTTTGCAGAGAAGGTAGCATTAAGAGGGAGACCACAATAGTGTATACTCCTGAGCAAAATGGTGTTGCTGAAATAAATATCAGGACCATTATGAAAGTTTTCCGTGCCATACTATGTGACCAAGGTCTTCCAAAGTTTCTGTGGGTAGAAGTTGCGAACACTGTTGTGTACGTTCAAAATAGATGCGCACATTCCACTCTAGACTCCAAAATTCCCGAAGAAGTCTTCTCTGGTAAGAAACATGATGTTTCTCATTTTAGAGTTTTTGGTTGTCTTGTTTACTTTCATGTGTCGAAATAAAAGAGAAGCAAGTTGGATGCTTCTAGAAAGAAGGGAATGTTTGTGGGCTAAAGTGAAACTTCGAAGGCATATAGAATCAATGTGCATGGTCAAAGAGAAATGGAGATATGCCACGATGTCACATTCGATAAAGATGGTGCCCTCAAGAAAGTGATAAATCTTCATAGCTCCAAGGAAGACAAAGAAGATGAAGAAGTAGGGAAGTAGGAAGGGTCAATGTTGAAGGACCTATGGTTCCTATTGATCCACCTCCTTCAAATAAGAGAAGACCCTCATGGCTTAGTGATACTCTCGAAGATGCCGAGAGACATATTTCCCCAAGGGGGACATTCCGTGAAAGCAAGAAGTCGAATAGATACCAAGGGTATCTAGCAGCCATGAGTAGAATTGTAAAATATGAGCCTGGATCATTTGAAGAAATTGTAAAGCATCAAGTTTGGAAGGATGTTATGCACGAAGAATATGAGTCCATTATGAAAAATGATGTCTAGGAAGTGGTCCTGAGACTGGAGGACAAATTTGTTGTCACCTCGAAATGACTCTATAATATCAAGCATGGATCTTATCGTAGTGCTGAAAAGTACAAGGAAAGATTTTTTTACCAAGGCTTCTCTCAAAAATATGGCATAGATTATGATGATATATTTTCACCTATGGCTTGCTATACCACCATCTGATCTATCATTGCCCTTACTGCAATGCAAGGATGGAGTCTCCATTAGATGGATGTGAAGACCACTTTTCTACATGGTTCTATAAAGGAAGAGGTGTATGTGCAGCAACCTCTGGGGTGCGAAGTCCAAGATAGAGACACCCATGTATGCAGGTTGAATAAAGCCCTCTATGGGTTGAAGCAAGCCCCCAGGGCTTGGTATCAAAGGATAGATAGCTACTTGATGAATCTAGGCTTCAATCGAAGTAATGTTGATCCAAACCTTTATTTAAGATGTTATCACTCCGCCAAATTCCCAAGGCTGAGGAAGGAATCCCAACGAAGGTAACCACAAATCAAGCTTTTGACTTGATAGCTAGCCCTATCAAGCCGGAGAGGGCTCTATCCAAAAAGGGTCACAGCCAGGAGGGCTGGAGCAATTAGGGTTTTTAGGCTAGATATAGAGTGTAGGGGGTTGTTTTGAATTGATTTTGGTTGGGGAAATCATTGGATGAAGGAATTAGGTCAAGGAAAGCTAGGTCAGGGCAAAATAATTAGGGTTGCAGGGATCGATGGGGAAACTTAGGTACAATGCTTATCACTTTAAGAGAATGGTTATGGAATGGTTTTGAAACTGTAAAAAGAATGAGAAAAGCATAAGAGATGTATTTTTCTCAGACATAAGAAGATGAACACAATATGATCAGTTACCCAAAACAGAGCATGTGCAAGCATGTATTCTGAACTTCAAACTTTTAAAAGATCATAACATAGACATGAAAGTGAACATGAATAATACATTCAAACATATGTTACTGAAGAAGAAACAGTGATAGACATTCAATACCACAAGTATCACATAAATGTCGTTGCAACTCCTCTTTATTACCTTGGCCAAAACTGAGGACAAAGCCTCCTTGATCAACTAGCAAACATCAAACTGATTCCAACCAATATTACATTGGATTTCTGCAATTTATAGACAAATTTACAAAATTTGAGGCAAATCTCAAATCCAGAATTATTTCTAATAGCAAAGCTAATTCCTAACCTCTAGGAACATAAAACAGTTTATTTTCTTAAAATAAATTGAACTTCTTGCCCAAGTATTCGATTTTACAATATGAAAGAAATTGGAGATATCTCCCTACGGACCTGCACCTTCAAATCTAGAAAAATATTAATAAATTCATTAAATATGCTAACTGTTCGAACTAAATCGACCCTTTTTCCTGTGTTGCACTGCTTATTTGCTGACTGTATCATTGTTGTTGTCATGCTGGCTGCCTTTATGCTCAGTGCCTTTCCAAATTTCTGTTGTAGACTACCTTTTCATTAATTTTCAATATGAAAACAGCCGGAATTATTTTAACATAAAACCCCTTTTCTCTTTTTTATGGTGCAGATTCATTATATTTGGCAGTCACCCGAATACTAAAACTTTTGGATAGATTTTGGCACGGGTAGTTGGAGCATTGGCGGGATTAATAGGAGAGTGAATTAATAGCAAAACCTTTACGATAGACGTGGAGCAGGAATGGTGGAGGATAGCGGAGGGACTAGCGGTAAAAGCAATTGACATGGCAGGCAGAGGTGGGGCCAATCGCAATCGGGCATATTTGTTAATATGAGAAACATGGGGTAAGAATTGCGATTTGTGATTTTCGATATCGCAAATCGCAAAGTCAAAGGCTATCGCAAATCGGGGTCAAGGCTTATTTATCGAAAATTGTAGATCAGAGTTGGGAGTTCTTATCACAATATCGGGGATCGGGCTTATTGGAATATCGCATATCGGAGTTGAGAGTTCTTATCGCAAGTCGAAGTCAAACTTTATCGCAGATCGGTGGAGGGGGCTTATCGGCAATCGCAAATTTCATTTGGAGACGGGCAGCAATGAATGTTTAGAAATACAACGGTGAGATATACGATGAGCGATGGGAGTGACATGGCGGTAGGCAGGTAAGGGTCCCACGTAATATTGCATCGGCGTTTCGGAAGCAGTAGCACATGATTGTGGTGAAGATTTTTGCGATGGTCGATATGCAAAAAGGCACAAGGGGTACACAAAGTTTTAAGCAGTGATATGGTAAGTTATATATATGAAATTTTTAAATGCCGAAATTTTTGAAAGCAAAGGTTATGGTAAGTGTTATAAAATGATTTCAGTACAAAAGGGTTTTATAATAAGGTTTGAAAGCCGAAATATTATAACATGGTTTAATGTTTGATATATAACATATGATATGGCTTGTTCGGGGTGGGCAGAGCTTAATATAAAGTTTTAAACTTTATATTAAATGGTTTTTTGAGGGTTAAAAGGAATTTAAATGGGTTTGAGTGCTAAACTATGGTTTTTTTTTTTTTTTTTTACTATAGTTTAGGTTATATAGTAAATGAATTTTGGGTTTGGGGTAACAACTTGGATAAGTTAACTAATGAAATGAAATGTTTGGATATTGATGAAAATGTGAAAATAGTAAAAAACAAAGTGAGGTCAATGATAATGACGGAGATGAGGTGAAAGCAGAGTAAAATAAGGCGGGATGGGTGGGATGAAAATACCAGTGCTAACATAAGGTTGATAGAGAAAGGCCTCTCATACTAGTTCTCTATGTGGACGTTCTCTTTCTGACAGGTGCTGACCCTCTCATTTATCAGTGTAAGAGGGAGCTAGCTTCCGAGTTTGAGATGAAAGCCCTGGGATTGATGCATTACTTCCTAGGCTTGAAGGTCTGGCAAAGACCAAGCGAGATTTTCCTTTCTCAAGGAAAATATATCGTGAAGCTTCAAGAGATATTTGGTATGGTGGACTGTAAGTCTGTGTCGACACTGATGGAACTCAACTTTAAGAAGTTGTGTGGAAATTTTGTTGGGCCCATGTTGAGAAATCCCACCAAGTATCGAAAACTCGTGGGGGCCCTAATTTTCTTAGTGAACTCTCGTCCGAGTGTTTGTTTTGTCGTGAACACTTTGAGTCAACATAAGGTTGATCCTCATCACATTCACTGGATTGGTGCCAAGAATCTATTGAGATATCTTTAGGGCACAATCAACCATGGGCTAAGATACACTATCGGGAGTTTGAGACTCCATGGATATACTGATGCCAATTGGGTTGGCAGTGTGGTGGATCGCAAGAGAACATTTGGATCTTACTTAACCTTGGGTTCTTCTTCAATATCTTGGATGAGCATGAAGCAGAAGTCAGTGGCTTTGAGCACCATTGAGGCCAAATACATTGCAGCGAGTATGGCCTGTTGTGAAGTTGTTTGGTTGCGAAAGCTCTTCAGTGAGTTGTTTGGGCATGTGCTAGATACCACCGTTATCCTTTGCGATAACTCCCGTGTTCCACGATCGATCCAATCATATTGATATGAGGTACCACTTTATCCGGGATATGGTACAACGAGGTGCCGTAAGGCTTGATCACATAGGAAATGATGAGCAGGTCGCAGATATTCTCATGAAGCCCCTGGGGAAGGTCAAGTTCCTAACCTTCCGTGAGAAGCTTGGAATCGTAGAAATACCCTATTTTGAGGGTCCTGCTTGAGTTGGACTATGAGCTCTAGGAGCTATAGGGGGCTTGGGGATATCTTCTTGGATCTATAAGCACACACGGGGTTAGGCTTGTCGAACCTTGTTGTGCTTCTGCCCCACTGTTATGATATTGATTTGGTTCACCTCTCTTTGATCTATGCCCTGCACGCATCCTAGCCATGTTGTTTCATACTCGTGGGAAGTACCTCTCATTTAGCTAATGAGGTGGGAAATGTGGATAGAGACCAATATCAAGACCGATGGACGCATCAGATATTTCCGTAATCTCTATGTCTGGGATGGCACATGTCCAACACCTTGATCTAGGATCACGTATGATGAGGTTCTTACCTCTAAACTGACTTCGAGTCAATAAACTAACTTCGGGTTAGTATGTAACTCTTTTTTAGTCTATTGAGGTTTTATCCTCTAAAAATGACTTCGGGTAAGTAAACTAACTTCAAGTTAGTATGTGACTGTTTTGATTCGAAATTGACTTCAGGTCAACAGAGCATGATGTCTTTGTGACTCGCCCTACTTGTTCTATTTTGTGAAGAAGAGCTAGCAAAGCATGTTACAGCGGGATGATATATGATAGTACATGATGGTATTGATCACTGGATGGCACAGGTGGACAGATGGAGTTCTCCCTAGTTGAGAGGGAGTGTTAATTTTGGGCAACTAGGTCCAAACTCCATGTTGCACTGCTCATATGATGATGATTATATTTTTGTAGGATTCCTCTTTCAGAGAGGTGAAATATTGATCTAAAGGTCATCTTGTTTGGATGAGCAGAACATATATTTTGAATTTATTTTCCACACATGTGCAAGGTCGGCCAGATTTGTAATGTAGGCTCACAAGCCTATAGATGTGTCACACACCCTCATTGATGGATATAAATTGGAGAGACTTGGAGATCATTTTCTCATCAACTCATCACACATTCTCTCTTGTGATCTGATTGGTTTGATCAGCCTTTTGGAGGCCTCTCTCTCTCACACGTGCAGAGCTAAAGCTGGGAAAAGTGTGGTCTGTTTTAGGGTTGTTTGCTGGTGCGTTGACCAGTGTTGATCATGGTCAAAACTTGGATTTTTGACCTCCAACAAGTGCAAAAATTCTAATCTCTTGAGGTCGCATTACAGGGCACAAAGATCGAGGAAAAGAGAGACTGTTGACCGAAGCCCTAAACTGTAGCATTGACTTTTCTGCGTTGACTTTATGTTGACCAACGTTGACTTTGGAGGAGTTTTCTTTGAGGGGTGTGTGTGACACTTGGAGGATTGGATGATCTCTTGTTGGAGAAGACTTTGCTGGCTAGTGCATCGTGTTGACTGTCGTAACACACACAATCCTATATCTTTGCTGGACAAGAAGAATTGTAAAATCTTATCTATATCATTGACTTCTCTTATGTTGATCTATTATTGTGTTCTATCAGCATTTTACTTTCATGTTTATGTGATTGCTAAATTGAATCGAGCCTAAGAAAGATTGAAATAAATTTGCATTAAGCATAGAACACACCATGGTTAACTAAATTCAACAAAGACCAACGAGCTTAAAATCAATAAAAAGGCCATGGGTCTATTTGAGATCAATATAATTCTTAGTTTGACCTATGGATGAGTAATTAACCCTCCATAGTTTCCTCAATGTTTATTTGCCACACTTTGTATGCCCATGTGGATTTACTTTGTTTTTCCTAGTTTAAGATCATGAAGTGTTTCAACCTTTTGTTCTCAAATCTAATTGCAAATCAGCGAGATTTTAACTAAGATCACAATGACCCATTTACTCAAGCACCTAGATTACTTGAATTTACAATGCCCATCAACTCCCTTGTAGTGACAACTTGTCATCAACATTATTCGCAAATTAGTGTTGGATCTCTTGGTGAATTCAACCTCTTCATCAACCTAATCAAAGGTTATAGTTTCTCTTCTATTCAAGAGCATGCATTCATTTTCCCCATTTTTCTTTTGATATTTCATTTCTTTCTAGCTTTCAAAACCAATTTTCTTTTTTAAACATTAAAATCATATCTCGCCAAAAAAACTCAAAACTTAATTAAAGCAACTTCAAAAATCAATCAAAATAATAAGCAAATAATAATTCATATTTTAATAATTAACCAAAAAGACTTTCATTCTTCCCTTTACCTTTTCCATTTAATTATACACTAACTTTCATTATATAATAGTCAATGTTTCACTGTAGTCATTACTCTATATAAATTTAATTGAAAAATAAAAACAAAAGACCATCAAGATAAAAAAAAAAAATAGTATTCATTCAACCAAAAACATAATTAATCACTCCATTAAATGGAATGTGAACAGTGTCTTGGGAAGCAAAACATAATTAATTACTCCATCAAATGGTGTCTGAAGAGTGTCTTCCTTAATTAAGAAATTGAACAACCCCAATACAAAGATGACTGCCTTCCTTAATTAAGAAATTGAACAACCCCAATACAAAGATGATCATAAATTAAAAAATAAGATAGTACTCATTTAGCAGCCAACATGATAAATTACTCCATCAAATGGAGTGAAGAGTGTCTTTAGCAACAAAACTTAATTAATTACTCCATCACATGGAGTGTGAAGAGCATCTTTATTAATAGAGAACTTGAAATATGTGTACACGAAGCAATTTAGAAGTGAGAAAGGTCAAGGAAAAGAACATGGTGGACCAGTTGCTTCGACCTTGAAAGGAATCTCTTAGACCTTTGTGGGGACACAAAGGATAATATAATAATATCATGTTATTTGGTGGGATGTCCTAATCATTGAAAAATGTGTGTAAGGGGCACTGCATACAATTATTGTATGTAAATGACCTTAAAATACTTGTAAATTTAAATCTCCAAAAGACGTTTGTAATAAGTGTGGATATATTCCATGAATTACCTTGGGAATGACTTCTAAAGGTTAATAGAAAAGCAAGTTCAAAGTCAGTGATATTGTAAAATCACTGAATTGACAACTTGATATGCTGGACCAAGAAGACCTAATCCCATTTATTCCATTGCCATAATGGCAAGTTGTGTCCTGGTTGAAGAAGACATGAGAATGCTACATGAAGGAATCCTAAAATATCTCATGAAGCATCCTAAAATATCTCAAGAGAACAATTAACTATGTTGGTTGTAAAATAGCTATTTAATATATTTAATTTAAATAAGTGTATTACATTTAATAACAAAATAAAATATGTATTTTTAATATATAGTGTTTTTTATTATTGGAAAAAAAACTATAAATTCAATAGTTTTACAGTATTCAAAATAATGTTTCAGACTATCCAAAAATATCAAATTTGTTTAATATTAATATTTATTTTTAATTTTTTTTGATAAGATATGGTTTTAATATATAATTAATTAATTTATATTAATTTTAATTAACGCAGAAGGTGTTTTATTGTGAGCGTTTAGCTCACGACACTGTTGAGATTCGTCGTAGAACGACAAAATTCAACAAATCTCAACAGTGTCCCTGTCCAATCATCCGTTGACCAATCACTTACCTTACCTTGTCCAATTTATTTTTAATTTTTTTGATAAAATATGGTTTTAATATATAATTAATTAATTTATATTAATTTTAATATAAATATGTTTTTAACAATTAACTATGCTGGTTGTAAACTAGCTATTTAATATATTTAATTTAAATAAGTGTACTACATTGAATAACAAAATAAAATATATGTTTTTAATATATAGTATTTCTCATTATTGAAAAAAAAAAAACTATAAATCCATTAGTTTTAGTCTATCTAAAATGATGTTTTAAACCATCTAAAAACACTAAATTTGATTAATATTAACATTTATTTAATAAAATCTGGTTTTGATAGATAATTAATTAATTTACTATATAGAAATGTTTTTATTAAGTGTTACATATAGAGAAGTCATTTTATATAAATTTATTTTTTTGAAAAATTAAAAAGTTTTTTTGCAAATGAGTAAGTTACAGATTGAAAGCAACATAAGCCAAAATTAAAAAGAAAAGCAAATGAAGGCTCTAACTTATTTGGAGTAACAGCTAAGGCAAGAAGAACCAAGTAAATAGTGCCAAGATAAAAAAAAATGATGGTATCCTTGTTGCTTGTTGATTTTGTGTGAACTAATTATTATACAAAATTGATTGTGCAAACTAACTATTATTTAAAATTGAATAAGTCAATTTAAAAAAAAAAAAAAACTAAACATATCCTATCAAAGATATCAAATTTGAGAAATCTCTTCACCTCCTTAAAAAGAATTCAAATTTGAAAAATCTCTTCACTTCTTTGAAAAATTCAATTACAACTACCAATTAAACAAATATTTTAAAAAAAATTAATTACAATTCATATTATTTCATTAACACATTCTACACATTATATTTACTAGTGATTATAATAAAACAAACAAACATGATCCTCTCTAAGAATTCCAATTTCTCCTCATTACTTTTAACATAAAATTTATAATACTTTAAAAATTATTTATTATTAAAATATATTTAATAAAAAAAAATTATACCAAAAAAATTACCTAAAAAGCTGCATCATTAAATTCAGAAGTACCAACATATATATTACATAAATAATATTTAAAAGCCATTATTAAATTCAAAACTCTGACACCATATAAATTCAGAATATAAAACATTATTTACCCAAAGATAAATTAAAATGAATTAAATTAAATTACCCTTACAAAAAATTACCAAATAAAATACCTCCTGCACCACAAAAATACCCTCATCGAGGCCAATATCCCAACACAAAATATCCCATCCAAGTCTACTGTGAACTGATCTAATGCTAGCCAATCTAAAATAAATGTTAAAAAAAGGTAAAAATACAGGAAAGGGGACCTCATTAAAAACAATATTCCAATGAAGATATCTTATACTATAATGGTAATAACAATGTCACTAAGCCACCAGCAGGTCATGATTGGAAAATATCTTATACTATGATGGTAACAAAAATGTCACTAAGCCATCAGCATGGGCCAAGTCTCATAGAGAGAAGGCTAATTTTTTTCTTTTTAGTAAATGACATAATTTTTCTCATTTACATTAAGTAATATTAAATAAAATAGTTGTTTACTAAATTATAAAATATTATTAAAAACACATTTTATAAAATTCAAATTATACTCAATAAAATAACCATGAAGAAAGATGGCTTAAAAATGAATGCATCTATAATCTCAATTCAATCTTGTTGCACCCATGGTGACTCAGTAGTACTTGGGTGCTCATGTATTTCTATTGCACTATTAGTTATAAGCTTGATATGAATATTATGCATATGTGATGAATGCACTGTTAAGAGCAGTTTGTAATCTATTTTAACCCATAAAAACACATTACAACACTTTCTGCTTTCATAGTTAGAATGTATAGATCTGTCATCCTTGAAAATGGTTGTACATATATTACTATCTTCCCAATCAAGTGAAAATAAATATACAGAAGCAGAATCACTAACTTTCACTACCTACAAAATACAGACAGTTTGAACAACATTTCTTGTGAATTTTCACAGAACAGTTAGTAACAACCACCCACCCATTTTCCAGTGTTCTGAGCTTCAGAGATACTTCTTTAGCACTTTAAAGCCCACTCCTGAGATTGAGGGACTTCTTTAGCAAGCAAAAGACGAATCATTTCAGTAAAAAACTGGTAAAGCTGCAAAGCTTAGGAATGGGTTGGGTTTGTGATGCCATTCTGCTTTGACTGAGGCACCAGCTGTCCCCACAAGACCCATAAAAATTAGAAAAACAGAAAAGAAATAGGTAAATATTTCTACCATTGGCCTCTGGGGGCTTGCTGCTGTTGCTGCCCACTGCTATTTCCACCACTGCTATTTGGGGCAGTCATATTGTAAGCCCCCATAATGTGGCCGTGGTGGCCATAGACAATTCCACCTGGCGGTTGCCCATAGGCAGCCTGCTGCTGCATATGTGGCAGAGACTGAGACTGTACCCTATTATACCCACTAGGGTTCAGACCACTGTAAGCATTAGGGTTTTCCATTGAGGAGCCATTGATGGCGGCGTTACCTTCCTTGGAAGGAGTCTGGTCTCCTTGTTTGGCCATGGAGACCTTCTCGCCCTCCATTTCTCTGTACTTGTGGAGATAGATCTTGAGGGGCTCAACATAGTCCTCAAACCCTAGGGTCGTCATCGCCCACAGCAGATCGTCGCCATTGATCGTCTTTCTCTTTTCCCGCTGGCACTTGTCGGAGGCCTCGCCGGTGATGAAACTGATGAACTCAGAGACGCACTCCTGCACAGTTTCTTTGGCGTCCTTCGAAACCTTGCCATTGGCGGGCAGGGCCTTCTTCATTATGCGCCCCACGTTGGCTATGGGCAGGAACCGATCCTGCTCTTTTACAGAGAAATCGCTGCCGCCCATGTGACCGCCGCCGGATTCGTTCTCCGACCGGGGGCTGCTATCCGGGCTGCCATAGTTCTCTGCCATTCAAAGACAAAGGGGGATAGGGATTTTTAGGGTTTTCAGGCCTTCGAATCGCTGCAACCTCCGATGGACTGAACCGTTTTCGGATCTGAGAACGTATTCTGGGACCCAATTAAGGGAATTACTGAAAACAATACTTCCCGCAGTCCGCCGCAATCTGTATGGCGCTCGAATGGCCTCGGCCAGGAATCATTCCCCGCCTCCCTGCAAAATCTATCCGTAAAAGGTTTCGCACCTTATCTAAATCCAACGGTGCCGAAGCTGCGCTGCCAGAACTGCATTGGCCGTGGGGCGTATTAATAATCCGAGCTTTAGCACTGGTCAGACTATTAAAAGAAAGGCTTGTGCATTTATTATTTCGGACAGATGGTTCAATCTGGACCGTCAGATATAACACGTGGAGGATTTTCCAGCGTCAGATTATTCCAAAGTGGGCCGCATCCCCACCGCTTGATGACGATCGTGTTTGCTTTCTGGCCACGCAGAGCTGCTGACACGTATCTTTTTAGGTGGTGGCCTCACATCTGACACGTGGCATGCATCTAGATCTGTGCCATGGGTGGGGCTTTGTGGAGCGTTGGATCTATCACGAGATGGGGACTTGGAAAAGTGGGTGGGAGCACTCCCAAAGTGAAAGAAAATTGTTTGGTGGGCTCTCGTGAAATTAATTATTGGATGGTTGAAATTTGAGGGGGTGGGGTTCAAGGCGCTCGTGGAGGTGGATTTCCTTTATTCAGATTTTTACTTTGTGGTTGGTTCGTTGCATTTGTCAACACCGACCATGAGTCAGCTCCTATTCACAAGCACTTACCAAAAAAAATTATCCACAATATGACTCATATCCTCTTCACAAGGATTGACAAAGAAGTATCAACATGTATATTGGATTGATTCATATCCTCTTCACATGGATTGACAAAGAAGTATCCACATGTATATTGGATTGATGGATACCTTTCAATCTAGTAATGATGCTTTGTGATTTTTTGGGATGATAATCTCACACATAAAGTCTCGAAAGTGACCGTCTCTAAATTAAGCATTGAAATGTTCCCCTGCAAGCCTTGGGTTTGGTATTCAACTGCCCTTGTTCGGGATGATAGTTCAATAGAATTCCATATTAAAAAGCTCGAAACTAAGCATTGATCTCCATATTAAGAATCTCAAAACTAAGCATTGGAGTGCAAAAGCCATATTTGGTAGCCATTGCTTCTCTTTGGAATAATGATCCATTTAAGCATTTATAGCGATAAACTTCAAACTAAGCATTGTAGCACTCGTTGTTATAAACTTTGAGTTTGATATTGTATCTCCTCCCTAGAATGATAGTCTATTGAGTCTTCATAGTGATAATATCCCATTGAGCGCTGGAGTACTCACAGTGACAATACACAATGTTGATTCTTAGTTTCTCCTCTCTGTAATGATAGTTTGTTGAGTCGTGAGAGTGTTAAGCTCCAAACTCAATGTTGAGTGCTCATTGTTGCAAGACCTAGGTTTATTACTCAATCTCTCCTCTCTAGGATTATACTCTTACAAAGTCTTTAGAACTACAAGCTCCAAACTAAGCATTGGAGTGCTTACCGTTACAATACCTAGGTTTTGTACTTTGCCTCTCATCTTTGGCTTGATAGTCTGGTCAAGTTTTCAAAGTGTTAATTTGGCAGCCCAGTGACAAATTCCAATCATTGGACTAGATTCCTCTTTCCGAGAGGACCAAAATTGACCTTTGAAGCACTATGTTCGGATAAGGGAAGGTGTATTTTTGAAGTGAAGCCCACAATGTCACAATAGTTAAAGTCGACCTAGAGGACAAATTGTCCCTCCACCAACGCCTATAAATTCAAGTCAATGAGCCTCATTTGAGACATCATCATCACATCATTTATTCTTCACCCGTTGTTGGCCTTATGAAGTCCTTTGTTAAAGACTCTTCATCATTTGTCAATGAGTTAAAGGGTATTAAGTTTGATCCCAGAGTTATTCTCGTAAGTTTTGACGTAGTCTCCTTTTATACTAATATCTCTATTAATGAGGCCATTAGAGTCATCAAGTGCATCACGGATCCTGATACCGCTAAATTAGTTGAGATTTGTCTTACTTTTACTTTCTTCATCTTTGAAGGAGAATTCTATGAACAAACATGTGGTGTTTCCATGGGTTCTCCCCTTTCCCCTATTGTAGTGAATTTGTTTATGGAGGACTTTGAATCTAAGACTTTGGTCTCTTCTCAATTCAAACCAAATCTTTGGAAGAGATTCATTAATGATACCTGCGTTATCTGGCCTCATGGTCAAGAAAAGTTGGATCTCTTTTTCCAACATCTCAACAATCATTCTGACTCCATAATGTTTACTATAGAGTGTGAAGTCGATGTCAGCGTGCCTTTCCTTGATGTTATTATTTCAAATAAAGATGATGGTTGTTTCTCACACCAGGTATTTCGAAAGAAAACTCATACTAAGCAATATCTTCATGCTAGGTCTCATCATTTCCCTACTCAAAATCTAGGCGTTCTCAACACCTTAGCTACTTGTGCATTGAGGATTTCTGACGAGAACCGCCTCACTGATGAAAAGACTCATCTCCTTAATGTTTTCAATCGTAATGGATATAGTAGACCCCAAGGTCTTAAAGCCTTCCTTAAAGCTAAAAAAGGTCCTATAATTAAAAAATACCCGAAGGATCAAATTTCAAGGGTTCATCTTCCTTTTATCCAAGGGACCACAGACATGATTGCTATGATCCTGAAGAAACATAATGTTCTCTCAACCTTTAGGCCCCTAAACAGCATTCGGAGCTCCTTAATATTTGTAAAATACTTGGTTGACCCGAAGAATATGAAAGGTGTTTACGCAATCCCATGTTCGTGCGAGAACCCCTACATTGGTGAAACATGTCATTCAATTAATCAAAGAATTCAAGAACATGCAACCGACATCAAACATGGGAGAACCCGCTCCTCAGCTTTGGTAGAACATGCGGAAAAGATGAAACATCACATATGTATTGAGGAAGCTCGGGACATTGCTAAGATTGATCATTTTCATCATTGGAAGTTTAGGGAGGCCATCGAAATTGAAAGGAGGTCAAGCAATCTAAATAGAGACGATGGCTGGAAAATTGATAGTTGTTGGGTCCATGCCCTTTCCTCTTAATTTTGATTTTGATTTTCATTTATCGAATTCTATTTCTATTTTATTTTTATATTCTATTTCTTTCTTTTTTAATTTAATTTATTAATTAATTTAATTGTTTTATGTCATTGTTATATTTTTGAGTTTTGAATTTTTTATTTTTTTTTGAGTAGCCATTTGGTTATTCACAGTGTTCCCCTCTCTTAACTTCTTATTCTTGTGACCTCTTTTCCTTTCATACCTTTTATTGTTTGACATTTTCTTTCTCCTTTCTATTTGAACCTTTTCATTTCTTTTGTTTGCCTTATTTCTTTAGTATATTTACTTTTAATATTCCTTTAACTTTGCATTAATTTCTTTTTAGTAAAAAAAAAACTAAATAAAATATTTAGTCAAAATTAAATATTTATTAATTTGCTTAGTCAAAACTAAATGAAATATTTATTTATTTAATCAAAATCAATATTAATTAAATATTTCAAAACTTGATATTTAATTATAGATTTATTTAGTCTAAACATATTTCTCTTTATTCAAAGCTTTTATGAATAAACAAGGAAATAAATAAATAAAATATTTATTTAGTCTATTTACTCAATATTTATATAATTAATAAATAAAATATTTAGGAGTTGTCTTTAATGCGACTTTTTGGACTCTCCGGTGCCGAAATCTGGCGAAAAAATTTGAGGTGAAATTTTTATTTGTGTTATTTAAACTGGTTTTTTTACTGTATATATGGATTCAGCGCCCTGAAAAATCCCTAGGGAACTTCGATTGTGAAGGGGTTACCCATCAACTTGTGATTTTAATAAATTATTGCCGCATTTTAGAGAAATTAGACTAGAAAAATCCACCAAAAAAGCTTCCAAAAAGTCTCACTAAAGACAACTCAAAATATTTATATATTTATTCAAAATTAAATATTTACCTATTTATTTGACCTTAGTTTGTCCAATTTTGATTTCAATGTATCATATATGACCAAAATATTAATCTATTTAATTTTATTTATGGAATTGTAATTTAAAAACAAAACAAAACAAAAAAATTGATTAACAAGGAGATTCTAACGCTTACTTTCATTATATGAAAATAATTTATAATCAAAACTAACTATTAGATTTTAACATTCAAAAATGAATTCTCTTCATCACTGACCCTATTTAATATGATGCCATGATTTGTTTCTCCATCTTGTCATGATGATGAACCACACTAGATTTTTCGAAACGCGTCGACAAATAAAATTTGATGTGATCTTCTCCGAAAAACTTCTTGCAATCAAGATATGAATCACAGAAGTCTAAATTCTGATACTTCTGAAATTGCAAGAATATTCTTCACAAATGTGAGCAAGAGGAAAGGGAAATTGTCGAAGGTCGAATTCTGTTTTGACCAGCACTTTGACTAAGGTTGACTTTTGGAGATTGGGCATGGTTTGACCGATTTTGACTTAGGTTTTTTTTACTGTTTTGGAGGACCAAATTTATGGGCACAAAAATCAAGAATTTTATGGGCACTTTGACTATGGTTGACTTCATATTCACAACTAGGGTTTCAACTACCTTTGACTTTGACTTTGACTTTGACTTTGACAAAATTGATGTAGAGTTTTGGGATTTTTTTAGGCACTTTGACCAGTTGATCAGGCTGCATTTTTTGGCCACTGACCGAGTTCATTTGGAGAACTGTTGAACATTGATTTTTGACAACTTGATGTTGTTTTTGTTGGCGTTGACTTTGACCAAATTTGATTATTGGCTCATGTTTTGGATTTTGGTTGGTAGTATTGTTGGATAAATCAAAAGTTGATCTTTAACTCTTGCTGATAAATTTTGGATCATTGTACTCTCTACTGAACATTTGAAGACAACCTAATAGAAGAAGAATTACAAAGGGTTTTCCCCCTTGTGGGGTTTTTCCTTCGTCTTTGACCAAATCATTGTCTCTTGTTGATGTGTTGATTGCCTCCTATTTTCATTACATTTATTGTTTTATCTTTAATTACTAAATTGAATTGGAAGAATTAATTGTTACTGAAATTTCTTATTGAAGAATTGAATTCGGCTAAAGCAATTGAAATAGCATAGAGCAATTCAAAATTAACATGGTATCAGAGCTACGGTGAAGGACAAGCCCAAAGGAGACAAGAGCTAGAGAAATCATCTTTGGAAAAATTGAAGGAGCTTATATAATCAATTCAATATGTCCAACTCTTACTTCAAGGAAAATGAGAAGTTGGGCGACTCATCAAACTTCGTTGTTTGGAAGATCGAGTTGGAAATCATATCGAATGACAATGATGTTTTGAATACATTCAAGGAAAAGTTCTCGAGACTCTGGAAAATGCTCTTGGTGCTACCAAGAACAAGTACAAGAAAGGTGAGTTAAAATTAAAGAAAATTATAGTTGATGGTTTAAAAGATCAATTACTTGCCTATTTTGGAAATTTGATGTATGATAAGCTGGCTAACATGTATGAAGTTACCAATTTGAATGAAATCATCTCCTTGAAATATCAACTCAAAGATATGAAATGAATAAAGAATAATATTTGCAATCCTATATCATGAGGATTTCTCATCTCAAGGATCAATTACAGAGAATCGAGGAAATTGTACCTGATAGGGAGTTGGTGTTGGTAATTCTTAAATGTCTCCCTCCGATCTAGGAAACCTTCATTACCACCATAAGAAAAACAATAGTTTCTCGACATTTGATGAGCTAGTTGGAACACTCACTCAAGAAGAATCCAAGATGATCTCAAGAGGCAGGATACAAAAGAATGAAGAAGAAGAGCCCACTTCTTTTGTCGCTCATAACAAGAAAAAGAAAGGAAAAGGAGGTTCTTCAAGTTCAAGGAAACCTGATCCCCGAAATTCAAATAGGAGGAATGGAAAAGCTAAGGAATCATTGCACATTGAATACTACAATTGTCATAAGAAGGGTCATTATGCTCAACATTCCCCTAAGAAGAGCAATGCTCCAAGATACAACACTAAAAGCAACAATAGTAGTTTCAATAATCAAAGAGGGAGAGATGATCAAAGGAATTATAATAAGTGAAGAGATGGATGAAGAAGAAGAGATGCTATGAATGATCACAATGAAGACCAACGTCCTCAAAAGAAGTCAAGAAACTCCAGGTATGAAACTAATGTTACTACTAGTCAATCTGAATATATCCTTGATCATCTTTCTCTTTTCCCGCTGGCACTTGTCAAAGGCCTCGCCGGTGATGAAACTGATGAACTCAGAGATGCACTCCTGCACAGTTTCATTCGCGTCCTTCAAAACCTTGCCATTGGTGGGCAGGGAATTCTTCATTATGCACCCCACGATGGCTATGGGTAGGAACTGATCCTGCTCTTTTACAGAGAAATCGCTACCGCCCATGTGACCGCCATCGGATTCTTTCTCCGACCGGGGGCTGCTGTTCGGGCTACCATAGTTCTCTGCCATTCAAAGACAAAGGGGGATAGGGATTTTTAGGGTTTTCAGGCCTTCGAATTGCTGCAACCTTCGATGGACTGAACTGTTTTCGGATCTGAGAACGTATTCTGGGACACAATTAAGGGAATTACTGAAAACAATACTTCCCGCAATCCACCGCAATCTGTATGGCGCTCGAATGGCCTCGACCAGGAATCATTCCCCGCCTCCCTAAAAAATCTATTCGTAAAAGGTTTCACAGCTTATCTAAATCCAACGGTGCTGAAGCTGCGCTGCCAGAACTGCATTGGCCGTGGGGCGTATTAATAATCCGAGCTTTAGTAATGGTTAGAATATTAAAAAAAAGGCTTGTGCTTTTATTATTTCACACAGGTGGTTCAATCTGGACCGTCAGATCTAACACATGGAGGATTTTCCAGCGTCAGATTATTCCAAAGTGGGCTGCATCCCCACCGCTTGATGACGATCGTGTTTTCTTCCTAGCCACGCAGAGCTGTTGACACGTATATTTTTAGGTGGTAGCCTCACATCTGACACGTGGCATGCATCTAGATCTGTGCCATGGGTGGGGCTTTGTGGAGTGTTGTATCTATCACTAGATGGGGACTTAGAAAAGTGGGTGGGAGCACTCCCAAAGTGAAAGAAAATTGTTTGGTGGGGCTCTCATGAAATTAATTATTGGATGGTTGAAATTTGAGGGGGTGGGGTTCAAGGCGCTCGTGGAGGTGGAGGTGGATTTCCTTTATTCAGATTTTTACTTTGTGGTTGGTTCGTTGCATTTGTCAACACCGACCATGACTCATCTCCTATTCACAAGCACTTACCAAAAAAAATTTATCCAGAGTATGACTAATATCCTCTTCACAAGGATTGACAAAGAAGTATCAACATGTATATTGGATTGATTCATATCCTCTTCACATGGATTGACAAAGAAGTATCCACATGTATATCAGATTGATGGATACCTTTCAATCTAGTAATGATGCTTTGTGTTTTTTTGGGATGATAATCTCACACATAAAGTCTCGAAAGTGATCGTCTCTAAATTAAGCATTTAAATGTTCCCCTGCAAGCCTTGGGTTTGGTATTCAAGTGCCCTTGTTCGGGATGATAGTTCAATAGAGTTCCATATTAACAAGCTTGAAACTAAGCATTGGTCTCCATATTAAGAATCTCAAAACTAAGCATTGGAGTGCAAAAGCCATATTTGGTAGCCATTGCCTTCTCTTTGGAATAATGATACATTCAAGCATCTATAGCAATAAACTCCAAACTAAGCATTGGAGCACTTGTTGTTATAAACTTTAGGTTTGATATTGTGTCTCCTCTCTAGAATGATAGTCCATTGAGTCTTTATAACGATTAGATCCAACTAAGCGTTGGAGTACTCACAATGACGATACACATGGTTGATTCTCAGTTTCTCCTCTCTGCAATGATAGTTTGTTGAGTCGTGAGAGTGTTAAGCTCCAAACTCAATGTTGGAGTGCTCATTGTTGCAAGACCTAGGTTTAGTACTCAATCTCTCCTCTCTAGGATTATACTCAGCATAGTCTCTAGAACTACAAGCTCCAAACTAAGCATTGGAGTGCTTACCATTACAATACCTAGGTTTTGTACTTCGCCTCTCATCTTTGGCTTGATAGTCTAGTCAAGTTTTTAAAGTGTTAATTTGGTAGCCTAGTGAAAAATTCCAATCGTTGGACTAGATTCCTCTTTCCAAGAGGACCAAAATTGACCTTTGAAGCACTGTATTCGGATAAGGGAAGTTTTGAAGTGAATCCCACAATGTCACAATTGTTAAAGTCGACCTAGAGGACAAATTGTCCCTCCACCAACGCCTATAAATTCAAGTCAATGAGCCTCATTTGAGACATCATCATCACATCATTTATTCTTCACCCCTTGTTGGCCTTACGAAGTCCTTTGTTAAAGACTCTTCATCGTTTGTCAATGAGTTAAAGGGTATTAAGTTTGATCCCAGAGTTATTCTCATAAGTTTTGATGTAGTCTCCCTTTATACTCTATTAATGAGGCCATTAGAGTCATCAATTGCATCACGGATCCTGATACGACTAAATTAGTTGAGATTTGTCTTACTTCTACTTTCTTCATCTTTGAAGGAGAATTCTATGAACAAACATGTGGTTTTTCCATGGGTTCTCCCCTTTCCCCTATTGTAGTGAATTTGTTTATGGAGGACTTTGAATCTAAGGCTTTGGCCTCTTCTCAATTCAAACAAAATCTTTGGAAGACATTCATTAATGATACTTGTGTTATCTAGCCTCATGGTCAAGAAAAGTTGGATCTCTTTTTCCAACATCTCAACAATCATTCTAACTCCATGAAGCTTACTATGGAGTGTGAAGTCGATGGCAGCTTGCCTTTCCTTGATGTTCTTATTTCAAATAAGGATGATGGTTGTTTCTCACACCAGGTATTTCAGAAGAAAACTCATACTAAGCAATATCTTCATGCTAGGTCTCACCATTTCCTTGCTCAAAATCTAGGCATTCTCAACACCTTAGCTACTTGTGCACTGAATATTTCTGATGAGAACCACCTCACTGATGAAAAGACTCATATCCTTAATGTTTTCAATCGTAATGGATATAGTAGACCCCAAGGTCTTAAAGCCTTCCTTAAAGCTAACAAAGGTTCTATAATTAAAAAATACCCCATGGATCAAATTTCAGGGGTTCATATTCCTTTTATCCAAGGGACCACAAACATGATTGCTAAGATCATGACGAAACATATTGTTCCCTCAACCTTTATGCCCCTAAACACCATTCGGAGCTCCTTAAGATTTGTGAAATACTTGGTTGACTCGAAGAATATGAAAGGTGTTTACGCAATCCCATGTTCTTGCGGGAACCCCTACATTGGTGAAACAGATCGTTCAATTAATCAAAGAATTCAAGAGCACGCAACCGACATCAAACATGGGAGAACCTGCTCCTCAACTTTGGTAGAACATGCGGAAAAGACGAAACATCACATCTGTATTGAGGAAGCTCGGAACATTGCTAAGATTGATCATTTTAATCATTGGAAGTTTAGGGAATCCATCGAAATTGAAAGGAGGTCAAGCAATCTAAATAGAGACGATGGCTGAAAAATTAATAGGTGTTGGGTCCATGCCCTTTCCTCTTAATTTTGATTTTTATTTTCATTTATTGAATTCTATTTCTATTTTATTTTTATATTCTTTTCCTTTCTTTTTAATTTAATTTATTAATTAATTTAATTGTTTTATTTCATTTTTATATTTTCGAGTTTTGAATTTTCTTTTATCTTCTTTAAGTAGCCATGTGGTTATTCAAAGTTTCCCCTCTCTTATTCTCGTGACCTCTTTTCCTTTCATACCTTTTATGGTTTGACCTTTTCTTTCTCCTTTCTATTTGAACCTTTTTCATTTCTTTTGTTTGTCTTATTTCCTTAGTATATTTACTTCTAATATTCCTTTAACTTTGTATTAATTTCTTTTTAGTAAAAAAAAACTAAATAAAATATTTAGTCAAAACTAAATATTTATTAATTTGCTTAGTGAAAACTAAATGAAATATTTATTTATTTAATCAAAATCAATATTAATTAAATATTTCAAAACTTAATATTTAATTATAGATTTATTTAGTATAAACATATTTCTCTTTATTCAAAAATTTTATGAATAAATAAGGAAATAAATAAATAAAATATTTATTTAGTCTATTTACTCGATATTTATATAATTAATAAATAAAATATTTAGGAGTTGTCTTTAATGCGACTTTTTGGACTTTCCGGTGTCGGAATCCAGAGGAAAAATTTGAGGTGAAATCTTGATTTGTGTTATTTAAACTAGTTTTTTTACTGTATATATGGATTCAGTGCCCTGAAAAATCCCTAGGGCATTTTGATTGTGCAGGGGTTACCCATGAAGCTTGTGATTTTAATAAATTATTGCCGCATTTTAGAGAAATTAGACCAGAAAAATCCACCGAAAAAGCTTCCAAAAAGTTTCACTAAAGACAACTCGAAATATTTATATATTTATTCAAAATTAAATATTTATCTATTTATTTGAACTTAGTTTGTCCAATTTTGATTTCAATGTATTATATATGACCAAAATATTAATCTATTTAATTTTATTTGTGGAATTGTAATTTAAAATCAAAACAAAACAAAAAAAATTGTTTAACAAGGAGATTCTAATGGTTACTTTCATTATATGAAAATAATTTATAATCAAAACTAACTGTTAGATCTTAACATTCAAAAATGAATTCTCTTCATCGTTGACCCTATTTAATCTGATGCCATGTTTGTTTCTCCATCTTGTCATGATGATGAACCACGGTAGGTTGTTCGAAATGCATCAATAAATAAAATTTGATTTGATCTTCTCCGAAAAACTTCTTGCAATCAAGATATGAATAACAGAAGTCTAAATTCTGATACTTCTGAAATTGCAAGAATCTTCTTCACAAATGTGAGCAAGAGGAAAGGGAAATTGTTGAAGGTCAAATTCTGTTTTGACCAGCACTTTGACTAAGGTTGAATTTTGGAGATTAGGCATGGTTTGACCGATTTTGACTTAGGTTTTTTTACTGTTTGGAGGACCAAATTTATGAGCACAAAAATCAATAATTTATGGGCACTTTGACTATGGTTGACTTCATATTCACAACTAGGGTTTCAAATACCTTTGACTTTGACTTTGACTTTGACCGAAATTGATGGAGAGTTTTGGGATTTTTTTAGGCACTTTGACCAGTTGATCAGGCTGCATTTTTTGACCACTGACCGAGTTCATTTGGAGGACTGTTGAACATTGATTTTTGACTACTTGATGTTTTTGTTGTTGGCGTTGACTTTGACCAAATTTGATTATTCACTCATGTTTTTGATTTTGGTTGGTAGCATTGTTGGATAAATCAAAAGTTGATCTTTAACTCTTGCTGATAAATTTTGGATCATTGTACTCTCTGTTGAACATTTGAAGACAATATAATAGAAGAAGAATTACAAAGGGTTTTCCCCCTTGTGGGGTTTTTCCCTGGTCTTTGACCAAATCAATGTCTCTCGTTGATGTGTTGATTGCCTCCTATTGTCATTGCATTTAGTTTTATCTTCAACTACTAAATTGAATTGGAAGAATTAATTGTTACTGAAATTGCTTATTGAAGAATTGAATTCGGCTAAAGTAATTGAAACATCATAGAGCAATGGAAAATTAACATGGTATTAGAGCTACAGTGAAGGACAAGCCCAAAGGAGACAAGAGCTAGAGAAATCATCTTTGGAAAAGTTGAAGGAACTTATCTAATCAATTCAAGATGTCTAACTCTTACTTCAAGGAAAATGAGAAGTTGGGCGACTCATCAAACTTCGTTGTTTGGAAGATTGAGTTAGAAATCATATCGTATGACAATGATGTTTTGAATACATTCAAGGAAAATTTCTCGAGCCTCTAGAAAATGCTCCTGGTGCTACCAAGAACAAGTACAAGAAAGGTGAGTTAAAAACAAAGAAAATTATATTTGATGGTTTAAAAGATCATTTACTTGCCTATTTTGGAAATTTGATGTATGATAAGCTAGCTGACATGTATGAAGTTACCAATTTGAATGAAATAATCTCCTTGAAATATCAACTCAAAGATATGAAATGAATAAATAATAATATTTGCAATCGTATATCATGAGGATTTATCATCTCACGGATCAATTGCAGAGAGTCAAGGAAATTGTACCTGATAGGGAGTTAGTGTTGGTAATCCTTAAATGCCTCCCTCCTATCCAGGAAACCTTCATTACCACCATAAGAAACAACAATAGTTTCTTGACATTTGATGAGCTAGTTGGAACACTCACTCAAGAAGAATCTAGGATGATCTCAAGAGGCTAGATACAAAAGCATGAAGAAGGAGAGCCCATTGTTTTTGTCACTTGTAACAAGAAAAATAAAGGAAAAGGATGTTCTTCAAGTTCAAGGAAACCTACTCCCCGAAATTCAAATAGGATGAATGGAAAAGCTAAGGAATCATTGCACATTGAATACTACAATTTTCATAAGAAGGGTCATTATGCTCAACATTTCCCTAAGAAGAACAATACTCCAAGATACAACACTAAAAGCAACAATAGTAGTTTCAATAATCAAAGAGGGAGAGATGATCAAAGGAATTATAATAATTGAAGAGATGGATGAAGAAGAAGAGATGCTATGAATGATCACAATGAAGACCAACGTCCTCAAAAGAAGTCAAGAAACTCCAAGTATGAAACTAATGTTACTACTAGTCTGTTGAGATTCAACAAGATGATGAGCTTAGTGAAAAGAGTCGCCTTCACTAAGTGGGCCCACAGGTTATTTTGGTGCAAAGTCTATTTTTAGACATGTTGGTCATATTCTATAAGTTGCAGGATGCTATTTGTGGATGGTTGGTCAAGTTGGAAAAATAGATGGACTTCTATTTTTAGACATATTGGGCAGAATCTATTTTTAGATTTCCAGTCTAAAAATATTTATGTCGAATATTATTAGCTCTTTATAATATTTGGACTCTAAACATTATCTTATTCTCTTGGAGCACTTCAGTTAAGTGCACAGATGTGGCACATCAACTGATAGAAGGAATTACACTATTCCTGAGGGTTTACTGGGGCTAATGCATGAGGAATTTAGTTGGAACTCATGTGATAGAGTTTGGTGGAGTTATAGAAGTAGTTGGTGGAGTTATATTTAGTTTAACTCAGTTAGACTTAGTTGAGCTAGTTGTATCTAGTCTAACTGATTGATACAATAGTGAGAGTGGTGTGAATTAATTAGTTAATTAATTCACTAAATAATAACTCATTAATCAACTGAAGAATACATCAGTTAACTATAGTGCATGGCAGTTTTAGTGGAGACTAGTGGAGAGGTAGGTGAAAGAGAAAATGTGACTATCAGTTGTGAGTATAATGATGCATTCATTGAATCCAACACTCAGTGGAGATGCCAATGAGGATTGCGCAGTGAAATCTTGGTGGATTCGAGTTCATTCAGAGCCATTCTTCAGCAGGGATTGTGCAGTAGAGGCAGGCTAGCAGGTGGCAAAGATCAATGCATGGATTTGCAAGATCGGGCCTGATTAGTGTGTAGCGATTGTATTGTACTTAGAGCTTGATATGATCAGATTTGTATAAGGATTGTTACATAATATCTATGACATATATTATATACAGATATTTGGGGTTTTTAGCTTCAGGCTTTCCTGTTAAACAGTTGTGTTAATGTGTGTGAATTTTTATGGTTTCATGTGTGCATTGCAATTGATTTAATTTCCGCATGTGATGATCAATAGTGGAATAGATTCTATATTGTGCATGAAGTTAAAATAGTGTGTGATCAGGAGAATCTTGGATATATAACACATAAGTTATATAATTTCTACATAGTCAATCTGAATATATCCTTATTTTTGCATTTTTTTATTTCCTCTGTCCAGGATACTTGGGATAGTTGGTTGGTTGATAGTGGGGCCTCTCATCATTTCTCTAGGTATAAGGATGTTCTCTCTAATTTGGTAGAGAGGGAGTCAAGTTTAAAGATTATTCTTGGAGACAACTCCACTCATCTTGTTAAGGGATTTAGTTCTATTAAATTTCATTTGGACTCTAGGGAATCTATTTTGCTTCATAATGTGATGTATGTGTCGGGGATGAAGAATAATTTAGTATCTATATCTGCCTTGGAGGAAAAAGGGATGAGGGTCGCATTCATCAAGGAAAAATTACTTACTTGGTGTAACACCCTCCTCCCACATCTACCCAAGTAACCACCCAACTGGGGTAAACATGCGACAAGAGGCTACTATGATCTGGTTCAACCTCCTAGGTGACCTTAAGAAAGTGGAATCGACGTAAACACATCAACAAATTTTCCACATCAATAATAAAACTCCTAGGAGCCATCCCAACCACTCAGGTAACCAGCCCCTGGGTCCCACTAAGCTTTTATACCATTAAACCATCAGACACTCCCTTGATATGGAAGAGGGTGTGTATGGGAGGCTTTGGATGCTCCCAAAACATGGGCATGCATGCGTCCAGGGACTTTTTTCCTCAAACCTTTTCCAGTTTCCCCGGAATTTGAGCCACTTTTTCAGGCCCAGAGCCTAGGTCACTGCCAAGAACACCATGACACTTTCATAAATGAAACATAACATCATAATAATGACGCAAAAGAAAACACTTGAACAAGGACTTGATTGGACCCCTACTATCCATGACGGACATTTCATCAAACATGTCACAAATATGTAATCTACAGTTTTAAATAACATATATGAGCATAGGGGTCTCATAATTATCTGAGAATCGCTAAGAAGCATTGTTGCCTCATCACATTAACTGCATTACCATATAATTGGGCATAGATACGTTGTTCATTAATCTACAAACAAAAACATGATGAGATCAATACATCATCATCATAATAAAGCACGTTCATAACCAACATATAAACAACAGAAATGACGAGCACATAACAACCATATAAGCCACATAATAACAAACATATTTATCATCAATACAAGAGAAAAAGAGCTCTTATTTCCATAAGAAAAATTCAACCAATTATGGGACTTCCATGCTCCACCCGACCGTAGCCATGGTTGAGCCAAATCTCTCTTCATCCAGTCACCCCCATACTATATTCAAAACATGAATATGGGATCTCATAAAACTCATCAATTAAAGCCAAACTAGGGCTTCTAGAGGCAAAACCACCTCAACCCTCAACTAGTGATTCCACCTCACGGTCGGACATCACAACCATCACCAGATTGGTCTCCACCCAAGCTGTCTAGGGCTACAGAGCATTTGTTCCAATCAGGGCTTCTAGGACTAGTAACTCAACCCACAATTGTCAATGGGCTTCTAGATTGTTTTTCCAACCAAGCCTTCCAAGACTAGTAACTCAACCCACCAAGGGCTTCCAGAGAGTTTGTACAACTAGGGCTTCTAGGACTAGTAACTCAACCCAAGTTGTTAGAGGGATTCTAGAGTGTTTTTCCAACCAATGCTTCCAGGAACTAATAACTCAACCCACAACCAAAAGCACATGAGAACCAACCAGAAAAAGAAAGCAATGAAATGAACCACAACACCATGGTTAACCAAGAAATGGCAAGGCTAGGCAAATCCATTGTCAATCCATTAAATTCTCCATGCCAATGATATATCATGACCAAGAAACCACATGCATATGCCATGCATGCCAAAACTAGTGAGGAAAACATACATGCAACTCGGTACCTACAAACAGTAGTTGTTGATCCCAACGTCCTCTTGCGCTTTCCTGCTCCTCATTTTCCTTCTTGCTCTAAATATCCAAGTATTCCACACTCTCCAAGAGTGCTCCAAGAACTTTAAGTTTCCAAGAGTATGAGAGAGGGAGAGAATAATGAGAACTCCAAAACTGCACTGACAAAAAGCCATGAATTGATCCTCAAAAGAATTTTTATTAATGAGGCCTCAATTTTCTTCATTTTCCTCCTCACATTCAACCTGTTGCATTTCACCTCCCTTTTCTCCTATTTTCCATTATTTTCATAAATAATTGCCAATAAATGCCACTTTTCCTTTCCAAAGCCTTAGCCATTTCCTTTTCTAATTTGCATAGCCATAATAAACCATATGAACAATCGCACTAGGATATTTTTCCCCACATTCATCTTGGAATACGTTTCCATGACCTTGGTTATTATTTTGTCTTTATTAACTTTTATTACATGGAATTTTAAACAATGATGTTACAAAACCCTCTCCCTTGGGGGAGCATCGTCTTCGGTGTTCAACGACACCTACAACCAACAAGACTATTGTAAGCAAAACATACTTCCCATGGACCTTTATAACTTAGCTTGTTGTCGTATTTACAATGATAAAATTGTTGAGAAGAAAACCAACATGACAACATGAAAAATGTAACATCATAATGAGATGACACCCATACTGCTTATTGGAGCTGTATAACATAGCTCATGGCAGTATTTACATTCATATACATATGTACATATACCAATACATCATACCAAGATATACCAAAACATTCGCTCAACCAACGAATAATGAAGGATATGTTGTAGCTCCTAGAGATGGCCTTCAGTTACAAAAGACCAGTGCCCAGGACATCTTAAAATTAGAGGTTAAAAGTGGACAACTACATAAAATTCCTCTAACAAAATATGGAATGAGAGAACAATGGTTTTGGTGGTTCATGGATGGAGAAGACCTTGGAGTCGATTCATGTGAATTCCCTATACTGTGAGAGGGCTCAAGAGGCTGCGTGACTTGATGGATTTTAAATGGGCCAAGTATAAAACAACAAGCAAAAATATTTAAAAAATGCAGAGGCATTGAGAGAGAATGGAGAAGGAACCCACAAGAGATAGGCTTAAGAGATTTAAGAATCTATCCCCTATGAACTTAGAGGAAACAGATACGAATGAGGTATGGGAAACAAAAAAGGTTTGTGGAGTGCGAATTAATGAAGTACAACAATTTTAATGCATGAGTGTTAAACGCCTTAGCATTATACAACACGAATTCATGAGTAAAATTACAGATCACCGACAACTACATTACATGAATCATCAAAGAAGAATAGCATGAAAGATGATTACACATGAAGAGGAGATTACTGATAACAAAAGAAAACAAATACATACTTCTCATTGCTCCATCTGGAATCCAAATATCAGCTATGTATTCATATTAAGTTTAAACAACTCTCCCAAATATGTGTCTTAGAGCACAGGGAGCACAATCATACAAAACTACAGCAAAATTCTTCAAAATTCCAGAACCTTTGTTTCATCTTAGAAATCACTACATATAGAGTTCTCCCTGAGGGTTTATGATCAAATATTATGTCATGATCACCCCACACAGGTGAAATCAAAACATCTTAACAAACTATCAGAGCATGCTTCAAGCAATCGCTTCTGCAACAGAAAAAATCAAAACAGAAATGGCTAAAAGCAGGATTTTACCAGCAAAACATCATTATCTAATAGTAAAATAAACAAAACAGTTGGCCACGAAGGCCAAATTCCAGAATCTTCAAAGGAGTGGCGAGAAGTGGCTGAAAACCAATGAGCGGTCTTGTTTCTACCATTTGATTTCATCTAATGGTGAAAGGCCTTCACTCCATGTTCTCATGATTTGCATTAACCGTAATGAAAAGGCCATATGTGTTGTGTGTGCTTCACTCTTTAGCGGAGGTTCCTAGACAAACTGAACAATCATAGTTGCGTTGTTCCATAAAAAAACTCATGATGTGCTTTAACTTGCAAGAACCGAAGATCGGGCCTTAGAAGGGGATTTGTGGCATGTAACACACAACAGGATGGTTTTAACACTACAAAAGGGTGAGACAAAGGTCGTGTGGAAGGCTTTGATGATGTGGTGTGGAGGTGGGGCCCACCTACATATCGCAAATCACAAGCAGGAGCATTTTATACATAAGCAGAAGTAGGGAAGAGTTACATCTGGCGGGGAGCGAAGTATTATGGTGGGGACAAAGCACATTGGAAAATCGCAATCGGAACAAGATATGCTTCCGAAATATGATTTGAACTTTAAATATTGCGATGTCCGATGGTGATCGAGTCATATCACAAGTTAAAATATTTAACTTACGGGCGCTATAATAGGTAAGTTGTAAAATCCGCGAACTGCGACATGCGACATGTTGAAAGATGGTGAGTGTGAAAAGGCGGAAGGTAAGTAAAATGAAAAATATGAAGGTTTGCATGCAAATTTGGGTGGTGTATCAAGGTTGGATGGGTCCCACCAAGTCGCATTGGCGGCAAGATAAGTTTTGGTGACTCTTTTAAGATGTAAATGTTAAGACTTGCGGGAGCGGTGGTGCCAACTGAAGAAATGTAGCGCGGGACCTTAGAAAAGGGAAAATTAAGGGTAAGGGAGGGTAAATGAAGGTAAAGAAGATAAATGAGATAAATGGGTGAGGAAATTAATTTTTCTCACAATTATACCTTATCAGCTACACTTTCACCTTTTTGCTGAAATGAGATGCAAATTGGTTCCTTTTAAGCTCTTTGACAGTCAAGATTTGCCTTCCTTTCACCTTCTCCAATTGATGTGTGGTCACAGGCCAACATCGGCTCCATTTGGGGACAATGTTTTGTTTTTCAGTGCGTTGAGAACTTGTAGACCTGAATGCCTATGCCTTTATAGGGTACATGGATTCGCAAATGCATACTGATTAGACAAAGTTTTATACCAATAGTCAAGTGGACACAAAATGGAAGATGAAATGGGGGATGATATGGAGGATGAAATGGAAAATGAAAACAGTTGATGAAACAAAATGGGAACAATGGAATATGATATGGAAGACGAAATGGGAGAAATGCAAAAAAAATGGAGTATAGTGGAATGATATATATAGTGAGCTAGATTAGCCCTCATCAGTGTTGAAAGTAAAACTTGAGGAACTGCCCATTTACAGGCGCCTTAAGTATGTCTCCTTCTAAGTTCTCCAGCGCGAAAGTATTTTTGCCTTTGTCCTCTGCCACCCTGAATGGACCAAACCAGATGGGGTCGAACTTCCCATGTTTCACTTTGTCTGCTCGCCTGATATCCCATCGCAGCACCAAATCCCCAACTTGGATTTCTCTATCTTTAGCTCTTTGGTCAAATAATCCTTTCATTTTTTCTTGATAATCTACTAGTATGAGGCTTACCTGTTCCAAGGTTTCATTTAACTCCACCAACTGATTCATTTTTTGGAGAAGGTCATTTGGCTCCTCCTCGCTTTCTTGTAATAATCGAGCCACGGGTAACGCAAGCTGAATTGGGAATGTCGCGGCTCTGCCATACACCAGCTCATAAGGGGACTTTCCTGTGGATATTTTAGTGGTGATGCGATTTTCCTAGAGTGCAAACTTGAGCTGAGAGCCCCAGTTCTTCTTATTTTTATTGATGGTCTTCTTCAGAATTCTCGTCAGTGTCTTGTTAGATGATTCTGCCAGCCCATTTCCTTGTGGGTAGTATGCAGTGGAGTGTTCGAGCAAGATGTTGTAATGTTGACAAAAATTTACAAATTTAGCTGACTTGAAATCCTGCGCATTATCTATAATGATTTTAGTTGGGCATCCAAACCTGGCTATTATGTTCTCCTCCAGGAACTTGATCACCACTGAATCTGTAGCATTTCTTGTGGGCACGACTTCTACCCACTTAGTGAAGTAATTTGTAGTAGTGAGGATCCATCGATGTTGATTGCTCGAGGTCGTGTGAATATCCCCTATGAAATCAATTCCCCACTGCTTGAAAGGTTCTTGAACATGTACTGGGATCAATGGGAGAGGTGCACACCTTTGCTTTTCAATGACCATTTGACACTTATTGCATGCCCAAACATGAGCATGTACATTACCAAATAGTTTAGGCTAGAAGAAATATGCCCTCAGGATCTTATGTGCAATGGATCGCCAGCTATAATGTCTGCCACATACCCCTTCTTGGAATTCAACCATAACTTGGTCCACCTCTTGCTCTATTAAACACAATAATAGGATCCCCATCGGGTCTTTCCAGTAAAGTCACCCATTTTCCACGGTATACTTTTGAGACTTCAGCCTTAAGGTGTGGTACTTGGCCTTATCATAGTTAGGAGGACATATTAGCGATAAAATATATTCTAATATATCTTTATACCATGGGGAGAGAAGGCACTTCACGTGTGTTTTTTGAGTGGAGGATTCTATGCCTTGATGTGCGCCCGTGCCCTCTTGTGCCTCTCCTCCTATCATAGACAAATTTATCCACAGAGCTTGACAGTTGGGTTCAAATAGGATTTTGGCTAGCCCTTGGCCTTTAATGAGCTTGGTAGGCTTTATCTCCAGTTCATACTCTTGAATCTTGGCTATCCACTTGCCCCTTTTTCCTTCACTATCGCCCTGTACCAAAACATTCTTCACCGCTGCTGTGGGAACATAGACAGTTATATCAGATTTTAATACATATACCCGAAATGACTTTAGAGATTTGACCAGGGCATAAGCTTGCTTCTCCAGTATATCATATTTCAGCGCGACGTCTCGCAGGACATGGTCGAAGAACGCAATGGGATGCTCATGTCCTTCGACATTTTTCTGTAGAAGTACTGTAGCTATTGTGTGAGGAGATGTGAAAGAGAAAATTAGGAACAACTTCCCATAATCTAGACCGAACAACATTGGAGCTTCTGCAAAGGCCTGTTTGATTCTGGTGAAGGAGTTCCTCGATTCAGGAGTCCATCTAACTTCATTGTTCTTCTTCAACATCCCAGTGATGTTTCAGACAATCTCGACATAGTTGGGAATGAACCTTCCAAGGAAATTTATTCTTCCCAGGAACACCTGTATCTTCTTCTTGTTTCTTGGTAGGGGAATGCCATCTATCACCTCTACCCTCGTCGGATCGATCGTCACTCCCTCCTTAGTCACTATGTGGCCTAGTAACTTTCCTTCCTCCAAGGCAAACATGGATTTCTAAGGATTCAGAGACAGACCATACGTGCGACATTTTTCAAAGGTTCGGGGAAGGTGCTCATTGTGTTCAGCATCACTCTTTGAAAAGACGATGACGTCATCTAGGTAAATCACCACAAACTTGTCTTGCTCTCCTATGAAAGCAATGTCCATCGCACACTAAAATGTAGCACCAACATTTATTAGGCCAAAGGGCATTCAGGCGTACATGAAGTTTTCCCAAGGTGTGGTGAACGTCGTCTTCTTTTGGTCTTCCGGGAGCATTGCCACCTGATTATATCCTGAGAAGCCATCCATCATGGACATGCGGGAGGATCCCACCACCTTTTGCAGGATGTGGTCCATCTTTGGAAGGGGATAGTAATCCTTGAGCGAGGCTTTGTTCAGATTTCGAAAATCCATGCAGAGTTTGATTTCACCATTTTTCTTCCTTACCAGCACCAGGTTCGCCACCCACTCAGAGTATCTTAAAGGGACAATGATATTGGCTTGCAAAAGCTTCTTTATTTCCTTATCGATAGCTGGGAGGAGAAGGGTGTTGATCTGTCTGACGCAGCCTCACTAGCTGAAAGTCACTCCAATGGAGGGATTGTCAACAACTACGTGGCCCTGTCAGCATTTCTCTTTGATGAACCCCGCTCTTCAATCCACATGGCCTATTTTCTTTTTCTCTGAATTTATTTGTCAATTTCAGAGAAATTGACAAACAAACATATACACTACCTTCTGATGTTATATTATATTTTCCGACTTGATATTTCACCTCCGCCCTTATAGCTAAAGTTATAACTTTGTATTAATACGTTGCCTTTTTAAATCAAATGACTTTACAACAGATATTTGGTTCGGCCCCACATATATAAACAATTGTCCAATCAACTGTTCACGACGTACCTTAATTAACCTCCTGGCTCGTTCATTAGACTTCGCACATCTTCGGCAAACAGTCACCGTCCGATTGCCTTTGCCCAGATCAACGGCTTGCGTGCATTTCGTGCGACGTCCAATGTCGATCTTTAACGCGCAGGGGAATAGGTTAACAGGTGGTTTTGCGGAGGTACACCTTGCCACGCGTCGAATCCCCTATGGAATTGCTCCTCGACCCAGAATACCGCCTCCGCACCAAAAGAGGTGCGAAATGGGGCAATCCACCTTTGCGATTCCGCTTCCAGTTTTGCTACAGTGCTTTACCAAGGTTAAGTCGGGGTTGTGTTCTCCTATGTGGTTCCTCATTTATTAACCCCAGGTATAATATCCGGTTGGGGAATTCAATTACACAGCAAATGAAATTCTTCTTTATACGAGAATATCCCCAACATTAAACGGATTCCACAATCACTATTTCACTGTACAGGCCTCGCCTGCGGTGGGATAATTTCACATGGTTATCCAACGATTCACAGGAATTCAAGACAAGGAACAGAATTCTTAATACACCATTGCCTCGTAATCAAACGAATCTCCACACAGTTAACATCTCAAGACAATTAGACAACCAACAGGACTGAAATTCATTCAATTGGAAGCAATCGGCAATGCACAAAGTTTTATTACGGAATCTCTATTATATTCTTCTTATCCCCCCTCTGTACATCCGAAGGATACAATTATATACATTACAAAGTGACTCTTCGGTTCCTCAGTGAGGACCATTTTGAAAAATCAACAGTCTAACTACAATAATTCAATTAACTGAAATATGACAGCTAGGCTAACTGAGCTATTCGACTTCCTATGACTCTAATTAATCTAAATAATACAATCAGCTAAGGTGTTGACACCTAGCTGTAACAATTCGAATGTTTTCAAACCCTCCTGGCCACAACATGTGGACAAAACTCCTACATTGCTGGCTAGTGTCCAATGCCCCTGCATCACTGTCTCAACTTCTGCTTATGAGACTTCGTGTCTTCCTTTAGAGGTATCTTGTGTTGTATAATGTCTACGTCAAAATTATTTAGATCCTGGTATGACCAGGCAAAGAAATATTTATATGATTGAAACAGACTGAGATACTGACCTTGGTATTCTTCAAGAACCCTTTTCGACAGCTTTACCACCTTCGGATCTTCTTCTGTCCCAATATTCACATCCCTGACAGGCGCATTAAGGGTCATTTTTCTGGGGTTTACTGGGATGTCATTCTTGTCAAAAAATCTCTCCAATGGCACAAGCCCCCTGGGGATGACATTTCCCTTTAGTTGCAGAATGCAATGTCCAACTAGTGTCTCCTCCCACCTGGTTTTTGGTTCTTCATAGTCATCCTCAGGGACTGAATCGATCACCATATTTGAAAATTCACCTACCATTTCCATGAAATGTTGGACCTGATATTCATCTTCGAAGACTTTCCAATGCTTTATATTGTCTGGAATGGAAGAGTGGTATCACACTTCAACCTCATAACTGAGTAAAGGGTTCTGCGGGGGGTAGAAATTACTAGCAGCCACAGCTAGTGAGTCTACCATTCTATTCTTATCCCTCGGCATGAACTGAATATTAAATGCGGAAAATAAGTTCTCAACTAAATCCCATACCTCATTCCTGTAGGTTCTAAGTTGCAGGTGTTTAGTTTCGCATTGGCTCCTGACTTGTCTTACTACAAGCTCTGAATCTCCAAACACCCTGAGGTTTTGTATGTTCATATTTTGCACTGTCTGCAACCCTAACAATAGTGCTTCATATTCAGCCACATTATTTGTGGCTTCGAATTCAATCTTAAAGGAGAGTGGAACCAAACATCCTTCCGACAATATCAAGAGTACCCCGGCCCCATTCCCTTCTCGTGAATTAGCTCCATCAAACTGCAAGGTCCATATCTTGTTTTCCTCTCTGCTCATAGGATTCTTCTGTACTATAGGACCAACCTCTGTTTCTTATAGGAAACCTTCATCCTCCTCAAGCATGAGACAAGAGAATTCACCCTCCTTACCATATACTGGAGAATTTGTGGAACTATTGGCTTTGATGACCATCTTCACGAATCTGGATTCATGGTATAACCTTCTTTCCTCCTCACCAAATACTGGAATCAGGGAAAATTTTAAGGATGCATATCTATTTGAAAGTTTAGAAACCTTGGAAAATATTAGTAATCTATGATAGAAGATTTGTTAAATGTTTGATGATATTTTTGTAAAAATATCTAAAATTCGGTTATATTATATTAGTTTATATAAGGTCTTGGTGATTTTTAAGGAAAACTAATTTCATTCTATAAAACTTGGGCGAATTATTTTTAGAAAAAATGGAAATTGGCGAATAATTTTTTTGGAAAAAGTATATAAAATTAGCCCACCTACGAATATTAGCCCCTAAAATTTTCCATGACTGGAATAGTGGCATAAGTGAGGTCCATTTTTATGGACCCTCCAATCTTGGATCCCCATGATATGGACAACAACATTCCAAACCGAGTTGGGATATCAACTACAACGATGTCCATCACCACACTTTTGGCCGAAATCTAGGCCAGGTTTACTACCAGATCTTTTATCATGCCCAAGCACTTTACCCTCATGGAATCAAAAGAATACAGATCTTTATAAGGTCTGGTAATCTGCAACCCTAGCTTCTCCATGACAGACAATGGAAATAGATTACGTGAAGCCTCAGAATCTAGCATGCAGTTGTGGAGTAATAGGTCATGAATAACTAGAGACACATAGAATGGGGGAGTGGCTGAGTCCAACTCTTCTACATTAGGTCCAAAGACTACCATGGGTCTCTCCTCTTGGAGATTGAGGCTATCAGGGAGAGGTACTACGCTATGGGGAAGCATGAATTGAGACAGTTGGGATCTATATGAAGGCTACTTTAGGAGCTCGATCAAGGGAACCAAGATCTTGACCTTCTCTAGCTCTTTCTGAAGGTTAAAGGTCGTGGGGGATTTTTCTACAATGACTTCTTTAGATTCCTCTTTAGGGTGATCAGGCAGGTTTAAGGCTACAGAAGATGACTTCTGGTTTGTGGGAGGATCAGAACCTTGTTTTGTGGAAGTGGACGTAGTGGCTTTACGATGTTCAGATTCTTCTAAAAGATTCTTCCCCTTATTGGAAGAACTAGAAGGGGTCTATTCTCTTGGTATTGACTCTTCGTTTTGTTCTTGCACTCGGTTTCTCTTTCTAGAGGACCTGAGGTCATACTTCTTATGGAGCTGAGCTTGCATGAAGTCCACAAAATGCCTATAAGAATTATCAATATCTCGATCCTCTGTGGGGACTTCCTTTTCTTCTATCTCTTCTTGCAGGGTGAGTTCACCTTCTTCATCTTCTAAATAAGTGAGGAACTGATCTTCTTGGATGTTAGTGACTTCCTCGGCTTGTCCATCCATTTCCCCTTCTAAGTATAGAGGAGGTTGGATGTGATCTTGCTGCTCCTTCCTTTCTCGCTGTAACAACTGTAGAGGGGGCTTTCGGTATTGGGGATTAAACCCACAGTTTGGAATCATTTGGTTAGGATGAGGAGATGGATTCTTAGCCTCCAATTCAAGATTCACTAGCTTATTTGAGAGGTTCTTGATCAGCTTATTCATCTCTTCACTTATATACTTTGGTGATTCCCTTTCTTGATTAGAGGTAGAAGCCTCCTCTCTACCCCTTCACTTGGCCTCATGCTCTGTCCTCCCTTTGAATTTACCTGTAGAAGAAAAATTTTCTTCTACCTCAAATGCATCAGTTTGGATCTGATCTAGGGATGCCGACTTTCTTTCCCTTAGGGTGAAACCAAATTCTGGTCCAAAATCTCCTGCAAAAACCACCTTAGCAATTGCTTATGGAGGCTTTATTTTAGCAGGAAGATTATTATAAAGCTTATTGAACCTCTTTATAAATTTTGTTACATCCTCATTGTGTCTCTTATTGAGAGCATTGAACTCTGTAAGAACATATCCGTGGTCCCTCTTCTCTCCCTATTTCAACGTGAAGAAATTCTACATTTCTTCCCAAATGGTGACTGCATTATTAGCAAGAGATTTGAACCAATTTCGAGCCTCTCCATCCAAGGATTGGATGAAAAACCTCAACAACACATCTAGGTTATCCACCTTCACGTTCTCAGAAAAGGCGCATAAGTCTTAAATATGTTTATGTGCGGAAGTACTATCCTCCCCGATAAACTGAGGCAAGAGCTTTAGATAATCTTGAGGCAAAGCCAATGGAGCATATTTGTTGAGGAGGAAACTAGGTACATCCATGAGGGGCGGTGGTGGTAAGTTCTGAGGATGATTTGGCTGTGGTGCAACAGGTATATGTTGAGCAAAGATTTGGATATTTATCTGTAATGAGCTCTGAAGTGCTATGACTTCTTTGACTTCTTTAGCCTATGGGGTAGAATTCAGAGGAGGCAAAGAAATATCAATGGATTCAAATGCATCTTTTATGTCTGAACTGACTAAAGCAGAGGCTTCTGGAGGGTACTCAAGTACACGGGCTATAGAGTCAATACCATAGATATTAAATTTCTGAGAAGAGGAAGGCGAGTATTCTAGAGAAAATGAGGGTAGGTAAGCCTGGACAGGTTGCTTCTCCCTCCAGATTCTCCTGAATATAATATTTTCAAGATCAGATATAGAAGGGGTTCTTTGCTGAGAAGTATCTGATCAGGTATGAGGTCTGGTGTAAGCCAGGATTACATTTGATTTGAGATTTGATAACAGTGGAGTCACCAAGGTGAGGGATATGCAACTCTCAACCCTTCATGCTCACCTGATTTAAGGGTGAAGATAATGTCGTATCCTAGGGAAAGTTTTTCTAATTTTTTCCCTGGTAATGGCACCAAAAAGATGTTGTAGCTCCTAGAGACAACCTTTAGTTTCAAAAGAACAGTGCCTAGGACATCTTAAAATCAGAGGTTAAAAGTGGGCAACTACATAAAATGCCTCTGAAAAAATATGGAATGAGAGAACAATGGTTTTGGTGGTTCATGGATGGAGAAGACCTTGGAGTCGATTCATATGAAATACCTATATTGTCAGAGGGCTCAAGGGGTTGCGTGACTTGATGGCTTTTGAATGGGCCAAGTACAAAACAACGAGCAGAAACCTTAAAAAAATGTAGAGGCGTTGAGGGAGAACGGAGAAGGAACCCACGAGAGACAGGCTTAAGAGATTTAAGAATTTATCCCCTATGAACTCAGAGGAAACATATATGAATGAGGTATGGGCAACAATAGAGGTTCGTGGAGCGCAAATTAAGGGAGTACAAAATTTTTAAAGCATGAGCGTTAACACCTTAGTGTTATACAACACGAATTCATGAGTAAAATTGCAGATCATCGACATCTACATTATACGAACCATCAAAGAAGAATAGCATGAAAAATGATTACACATGAAGAGGAGATTACTGATAAAAAAAGAAAACAAATACATAATTCTCATTGCTCCATCTGGAATCCAAATATCATCTCTGTATTCATATTAAGTTCCAACAACTCTCCCAAATATGTGTCTCGGAGCACAGGGAGCACAATCATACAAAACTACAGCAAAATTATTCAAAATTCCAGAACCTTTATGTTATGAATATAATTCATAACAAATATAATAAATCCAATAAATGTAAATAATAATAATCAAGATAGTGGTTATTTAAATAGTCATTAGTTAACTGAAAAGGCATGTCTAAAAGACATGCCTAGTCATGAAAGGCCACCTACCTAGGTATATAAGCACGGCCTCATTGTAACATTTAGACATCACTTTTACATTTTATATATAATGTATTATTATTACAAATACCTCTTGTGTATTTTAAAATTAACTCAACAAGCCTATTGTTTTGTTGCTCCATTTGGTATCAGAGCCAGTTCATGTGTTGACTGCCTTCTGCTGCTGCTAGCTGCCTTCAACTATTACAAGCGGTGCTACTGCCACATTCAGCGTTCCTTGAAATCACTGCCACTCGATGTATTCATTAATGCCAATTGTCGATTTCAACAAAAGGTTGATCAATCTTGAGAGTAAGATCAATAATAATTCCGATGAATTCACTAAAAGACTAATCGATCTTGAGGATAAGGTTACATGACATTTCGATGACATCAAAAAGCTTCAAGACACGATAAATCGAATAGAAAGACAAATTTGGAAAAACCATAGCGAATCCACAGACAATCATAACAAAGAAATGCAGAAGTTAAACGCCATTTGCGACAAGATAATGTAGAAATTTGAATAAATGATATATTATTCACCGAGATTCTCCTGATCACACACTATTTTAGCTTCATGCACAATACATAATCTCTTCTACCATTGATCATTACATGCGGAAATAAAATCAATTGCATGCGCACATTAAAACCATAAACAATCACACATATGAACACAATATTTTATGGGAAAGCTTAAAGCCGAAAACCCCAACTATCTGTATATTATATGTCATAGAGATCATGTAACAATCATCATACAAAGCTCCTCACAAGCTCTCAGTACAATCTCCAATTGCTACACACTAATCAAGCTAGATCTAGCAAAACATATGCTCCAATCTCTGCCACCTAATAGCCAACCTCTATTGCATAATAAATGCTATAGAATGGCTCATAAATAACTTCAAACCACCTAGCTTTTACTGCACAATCCTCATTGGCTTCTCCAATCACTAGTTGTTGCAAACATGCAACTGTATAGTCACAAATGATAGTCACACTGCTCTTTCACCTATCTCTTCATTGGTCTCCACTGAAACTGTCCATGCACTGAAGTTAACTGATGTATTCTTTAGTTGATTAATGAGTTTATAATTAGTGAATTAATTAATAATTAATTCATACCACTCTTCACTAAAGGTATCATTCAGTTAGATTAGACATAACTAGCTCAACTATGTTTAGATTAGTTAAATCAACACAACTCCATTAACTCTCAATCAACTCCACTCAAACTTCCGTCACATGAGTTCTAACCGAAGTATCCACGTAATAGCTCCAATTAAACCTTAGAATACGTAATTCCTTTTGGCTAGCCTCGTGCCACATCTCGTGCACTTAACTGAAGTGCTCCAAGAGAATAAGATAATGTTTATAGTCCAAATATTATTAAGAGCTAATAATATTTGACATATCTATTTTTAGATTGGCAATATAAAAATAGATTCCGCCCAATATGTCTAAAAATAGAAGTCCATCTATTTTTCCCGACTTGACCAACCATCCAAAAATAGCATCCTGCAACTCATAGAACATGATCCATATGTCGAAAAATAGACATAGTCTAAAAATAGACTTTGCACCAAAAATAGCCTGCGGGCCCACTTAGTGAAGGCGACTTCTTTCCACTAAGTTCATCATCTTGTTGCAATCTCAATAGATAAATCTGACGCAAGAACAAATAGTCCCGAATATTGGACATAATCAACAAATTTTTTTAGAGAATTCAGAAGATAATCATGAAGAATCACTACATTCTACAGAAGATCAAGTTATGAAAATTTCAGATTCAGATGAAGATTATGTGAAGGAAGAATATTTTGAGAAATAAGAATATGAAAAATATAAGAACAATAGTGACATCCTAAGTGGAAGAACAATTAGACTATATGAAAACCAAAAATTCATGAACATGAATATGAATGCTTACCCACCTCATTCTCCCTCCTCCTTACTGCACAACAATGATGTTGACAGTGACAACAACCACAAAAGCATTGCTACAGATAGTGACAACAACCACAAATAATTGCAGCATAATTGAGAATAAATGAATATGGAACTAATCTTAACACTATCATTGAGGCTTACCCTCCTTATCCCTCCTTACTACTCCATAATACCAATGGCTTGAACAAAAATAGACCAAAATTAACTCCAATAGAAGAATTGGAAGAAATTCGTAAGCTTGTTGTGTTGCCTCTTTACTTACATTAGCATCTATTCCTGATGTTTTTATTGGGACATATTTACAAAGGTCAACATCTGAAAATGTTGCCAAAGCACAAGCGCTCCCTCCGCTAATCGAGGAAACAGAGGCACCTTTCAAGATTGTAAAGAACTGGAAGAGACCAGAAGAAAGACTCCCATTTGAAAATGATCCAACCAATTTCGCTGTCTCTCCGATCACTGGGGAACTTGTCCAGTTTTCCATGATAATTTTGAATCTACTACAGCCACATCTATCATCCCACTTTCATATTGAGATGGTTAAATTGCAGACATCGATAACCCATTACCTTACGATGAATATGACAAAAAATACAATGGGGAGGAATCTTAGCTTGGGAGCGAAAACTTTATGTTTCAAGAGACATGACTATATAAACTATATTAGAAATGCTTGTACAAAATCTTGGGCGTCGATATCACTGCCTGTGTCGACCAAATCCGTGCATCCTATGGAAATTTTTCACAGAAACTCCACTCGGACAAGGACGTCCATAGCGGTGTTTTGCAGGAGGGGGCAACATAGCAGTTCCTTGGTGCCTACGAAGTTTTATCGGATCACCGCGAATGCTCCAACAATTTTTTATATGCTGCATATGGGGACAAAACCAAGAGTTTCTTTAAGGTTTATGGGAGTTTATTTCAAATATTTTTCCTCCTCTTTCTCAGTAAAAAAACTGTCACCTATTTCTTGACAAATAAAACTGCTTCTGATACAAATTTGTGGCCATTTTCTGCCGATGTGTATATGTTGGATATGGAAGTATACCAAAAAATGCTCTACTTGGTCTGGCCCGAGCCCATGGTTCATGCTTCCACAATCCATCATCACCTTTCGGATAGCCAACAGAGTCCCACGGTCAAGCCACACTTATTCCCCGCTATCAACAACATCATAAGGCGTGACCTTTCGGTCAAACAACGTGACTTTTTCGGGTCTTCTGCCACGGTGTTGTCTGCAGGTAATGTTGACCCTCACCGCACCTTCAAGATGTCAAGCATCGTGCCCCCTCCCTCCACCTGCGCTGCCACCATGCCACTATTGCTAAATCATCCAAATAGACCGAGTCGACAAGAGCATCAACTCCTACAGTCAAAATAACGTGGCTTGATCGAAAAGCCAACAGGTAAGCGGACTTCGATTCGTAAATGGATTAGCGTAATAAATTAAGGGCTAGACATAATGTTTAATGGTGTTATTACAACACTTATCATACCATTTGAAACCGTAATATAAGTGGTGGGCTAGTTTATAAATCAACATAACTCAATTATTTAAATAATTAAGTGATTTAATAAAAAAAAAACTATATATACATATATTATTAAAAAAAAAGGTTAAAAGATGAAGGAAAAAAATATGTAACCCTAGTTGAAGATAGTATTGGGAACGAGTTGTACATGCTGAGAAAAATGACGTGAGCCAAGCGAAGAAAATTATTAGCGATTAAAGGTAAAGAAAAAAAAATGTCATGTTTTGAGGAGCAAGCTTTTGAAGAGCGGGGCAATGTTATGAATATAATTCATAAAAAATATAATAAATACAATAAATGTAAATAATAATAATCAAGATAGTGGTTATTTAAATAGTCATTAGTTAACTGAAAAGGCATGTCTAAAAGACATGCCTAGTCATGAAAGGCTACCTACCTAGGTATATAAGCAGGGCCTCATTTTAACATTTAGACATCACTTATACATTTTATATATAATATATTATTATTACAAATACCCCTTGTGTATTTTACAATTAAGTCAACAAGCCTATTGTTTTGTTGCTCCACTTTGTTTCATCTTAGAACTCATTACATATAGAGTTCTCCTTGAGGGTTTATGATCGAATATTCTGTCATGATCGCTCCACACAGGTGAAATCAAAATATCCTAACAAACTATCAGAGCGTGCTTCAAGAAATTTCTCCCACAACAGAAAAATCAAAACAGAAATGGGTAAAATCAGGATTGTACTAGCAAAAAATCATTATCTAACAGTAAAATAAACAAACAACTGGCCACAGAGGCTAAATTCCAAAATATTCAAAGGAGTGGCGAGAAGTGGCTGAAAACCAGTGAGCGGTCTGATTTCTACTACTTGATTTCATCTACTGGCGAAAGCCTTCACTCCATGTTCTCATGATTTGCATTAACCATAATGAAAAGGAGAGATGTGTTGCGCATGATCCACTCCTTAGCGGAGGTTCTTGGACAAACTGAACAACCATAACTGCATTGTTCCATAAGAAAAGTCATGTTGTGCTTTAAATTGCAAGAACTAGAGACCGGGCCTTGGAAGGGGATTTGCAGCGCGTAACACAGAGCGGGATGGTTTTAACACTGCAAAAGGGTGAGACAAATGCCATGGGGAAGGCTTTGATGATGTGGTGTGGAGGTGGGGCCCACTCGCATTTCACAAATCACAAATTGGAGCGTTTTATACATAAGTAGTAGATGTTGGAAATGTTGTCATTGATGGCAAAGGAGATGGCAAAGAAGGAACACCTGAAACAGCAACAAAGCAAAGAGAGCAGCAAAGTAGCAAAGAGGCTGAGGTAGCAAAGAAGCAGACAATAAGCAGAGGCAGCAGAGAGAGCATAAGACAAGTAACAAAGGCAGTAAAGAGAGCAACAGAGATAGCAAAGAAGTAGAGAGGTAGCAAGGAAGCAAAGGCATCAAAGGCAACAAGGCAGATAAGGAACAGAAGCAGCAGACAAAGCAGAAGTAGCAGATCTAGAGAGACAGAGTAATGAGGATATAAAGGCCACTGATTGAATATCAGGCCTGAAAGGAACTTCTCCATTGGGAAGACTGTGAAGCACTATTGGGAAGTGTTAGCCCCCCTATAAATTTTTGTCAAGCAAACAGGGGGCTAAAATGTTTTTGAACCTTCAAGGAATGCATTTGGTCTGAAAACACATCATCCTTGAAGTCTCCTTGTGCCTTTGTCCTTTGATAAATCCCCTCTGCTGATTCCCATTATAAAGCCTCTCTGATTGCAAAAAATGGTGCTCTAAAAGGCTTTTATTTTCCCCTTGTATCCCTACAAAATGTCCCATTTCAACCCTTTTTCCCTTTGTCCAAATCCCCCTTAAACCTTCTAAGTCACTTTCTTTCCCCACTTGAAACCATTAAAAACCCTTATTTCCTCTACCGTTACCCTTCCCTGGCCTTGAATTTCATTACAAACGGGCCAATTAACCATATTCTTCATGTATGTGGGTTTAGCACCTTTCGGCCCTAGCCCCTGAACTATTTCCCCCCACATGACCCAACGCCAAGGCCAGGCGCCAGGGTGGAAGGCGCTTATTGTAGAATCCATATCGGGCGCGTTTTAAATCGTTGATCTGTATAGATCGGACGATCGTCGCGTTCCACAGCGTCCACCGTTCACCCTGTTCACCGCTTAGATCGCATCATAGCCATTCATTTACCTGCAGATCAACGGTCAGCCTTTCACCTGCCCGGTGGTCCCCGCAAACGTGCCATGGTCACTATTCAAAAACCGGTGGTATCCATCACATCGCGTTTGAGAGGTGGGCTGTAATTTTCGTTTGGCCAGCAATTCCACTCATCGCATGACGTGTGGCACTGACACTGTTTGAAAACCGCCCACCCATCGCGCATTATCGTTCGGCAGAAAACCTGGCGCGATATGCATATCAACCGTCTGTTCTGGGGCTCTCCATCCAACGGTCATCGCACCTCGAAGATGAGCGGAAATTAACCCAAGGTAACCGTACCCTTGGCCCACCATCTGTCGCCCTCCGATGCGTTTTCAACCGTCAATCTACTCCCGAGATCGGACGGTCCAGATTCAATCACCCCCCACCATGTCACCCATTCCACGTGTTTTGTCACGTTTTCCTCCGTCCCCCTATATATTTCATTCACAGGTCAAAATGTTAAGTTTTCGCGTTTAATTTTCTGCGCTCCGCCACCTTTCGCCATGAACATTTTCCGCTATTCGTGACCATTTTCCACTGTCATCCTGCACTATTCTGCCATTTCACCAGCCTGCACGACCATTCTCATCATCCCCGTTGCATTCACCCACCCCGTGCATGATTTCTTGACCAGTTTTGTGTGTTTTGCAGGGTTTTGGGCGGCAATAAACCACCATAGTTCACAGTCCCTGTCACAGTGACATAAACATAGGAAAGGACCATTCTCAGGGGCTATAATTATGAAGAAAGGCCTGGGGAAGGTATGCCGACAGGACTAGCATTAAAGGAATAGGGTTTAAACTCCATAAAAACCTATCCAGAGCCATTAAAGCACATATTTCACAATCAGAGGCGAGCGTGGAAGCGGCAAAGAGTATCAGTGGAAAAATAGAGCGTTTAAGGCCGTTAATTGCAAATTATAAGCCTTAATACAATTATTTAAAGGCAAGGTACCATAATCAAAGACCCCGTGGATCGCTCAGAAGGTCCAAATGCACAGAAAACCATACTATCAGGGTTTCCGTATCAGCATAACGTTCTTCCATAAAAGGACAAGGTGCCCATACCGTCTGCATTCTATACCGTGTTCTAGGGAGATTTTTCAGCCCTGACAACAGTCCTATGCTACCAGTGCATTAGTTATACAGTATGGTAGACCCTAGCATCATCATTCTGCATTTTGTTCAGTACACCAGAGACATACGTGGAGTAAATGGAAACTTGACGAAGACCACTCCATCGTCCAATGAGTACCAGAGATAAATGCCCAGAATTTAAAATAAATGGAGCCTCGGCCCTCCTTGCTACTTCAGGGTTTTAATGCTGCATTTAAGTTTACATCTAATCCTGTTATTCTTTTCTCCTATAAGAATCCCCGAGAACATATTTTAAAGGTTGTTGTTGGTTGTTGTTGTTGTTTGGCTCCTGTTGTTGTAGTTAGAAGGATTCAGTTTTGACTGTTAGAACAGTTTGGGAGAAAGTAGCAGAGTAGCTTGTATTGTAGTAGGCTGGGAGGAGAAGTTTGGATTGTAATAGCCATTGAGCTCAGTGTATGTGACTGGTTTTGCATCTATTAATCAAGCACATTTCTTTGGATCTTGGTATATTACTATGGGTGATGTTTCTCTTATCTTATCATTTAATTACATTTTCATGCTGTTCATTGGTCTTATGGGCTCGCATCAGAAATATGGCATAGGATTTACCCTTGCTAGGTACCCTATGTGTTATCCGAGGGTTGATTTCAGTTAATTTAACTAGTGTAGTGGATGTCATTGCCTGCTAGCTGATGTATGAATTAATGAAATCTATCTTTAGTTGTTATTGTTGGGTTTAAGCTGGAAGATTTGGGAACACTGGGAATTAGAGTTAGCCCTATTCACTAGGATCCTTGTGTAACCAGCTCACCTTTCGAAGATCTCTTGCTGGTGTCAAAGCATTGAAGGTTCAAAGTCCTTCTCTGATCTATAGACCCTGGCTCTGTTAAACTTATCTCTATTTTTCCTTGGAGCATGCTAAAGCTGACCCGGAGTTAAATAACCTCTGGTTCGATCTATAAGCTGCCCCTTTTTCCCTCCTTTGAGAGTTTCCTATGAGTATGTCCAAGCAGGTTTGGAGTTAAATGATCTCTGACCTGATCTATAGACAGAAATTGGGTTGCTCTCCTTCTTTCACCTTCAATCCTTGATGTTACATCCCACCATTTATCTAAAAAGATCCTTTAGTGTAGATGACTTGCCCTCTGAAAGCCTGAGCTAGTTGTTGCAAGTAATTCCCTTTCATGACTCCATAGCCCAATGGATGGCACTTTCTTGACCTATCCTCTTTGCTGAAACATCATGCTGTTTTGTTCCTTTCCTCCCATTACTTTCTCAGTCTTTGATCTCATGATCAACCCAACAACCAACCAACCAAATCATTTTAAAACCCCCTTTGTGCTTCATAACTAGCCTAACATCTCTTTTGAGCTTTCAAAGATATAACATTCTTTGTTTCATTAGATAGATCCCTCTCCGGGTCCAGGAGGGCTAGATCCTAGGGCCCCAAAGTGGTTATGATGTTGTCTCATCTTTTGGTCTTGCCAATCTGACCAAAACATGGGAACCCCAACATAATGGTGACTCCACTGGGGAATTGAGTGCATTTCACCTTAAACATTCTTAGGCACTCAAAGACCCAAGAATCTCTGGTTAGATTGGAATTCAATTGCTGATGGTGGACAACATCCCGCTTCAAACATTCATATACATCCACCTGGCGACTCCACACTCCATAACTCCCAAAAGACCAAATGACTCCACTGGTAGAAGACTCTGAACTGGTTGAGAAGATACAGTGACTTATTTCTGATTTACAAACGTGCTTCCACATATACAGAGAAGATATACCCCAATGAGTAGGGAGCATATCCCTGGATTCCCACACAAAATGCCTGAAGTGGACTAGTTAGAAAACCTGCCTACCTTTCAGGGTGAAAACGTTGATGACCCCTTGCTACATCTCATCAAGTTTCATATACATGTGTGGAAATTTAAATTTGAATGGCATGAAGACTACCTAATGAAAATGTTCATGGCAACATTAGAAGGAAAAGCTAGGGTCTGGTATGAATGGTTAGAACCTCGGAGTTTGTTTTCTTTAAGGGACATGCACCAAGTATTTTACAAGAATTATAAAGGAAACTCTCCATCCTTATCATGGGATTGTTGTGATCAATCTCAGGATATCATACAGTACCTGTTAGATATTGATGAGGTTTGGTTAATATGCATCCTGAAGATTTGTTAACAGCCATTCAAGAATTTCATATGCATCCTAGCTATCACAAGAACATGGATGAATCAACTGAGGAAGAAAAAACTCAAGAGACCGTAGACATTCCTCAAGATATTCCTGAAAACTCAGATGCCGATCCATCATCCCTTGCAGTTGAGGCTTCAGATGACATTCTGCCTCAAATCCAGTCTTCAAAGGAAACAGAGAGCTGCTGCACTTTTGCACAAAGGAACACAAGACAATCTTCCCCTTTGACAAAAGAAGAAATAGATCAGATCATCAATGGACAGCCAGCCTCTAAATTTTTTTACAGATCAGACATTCTTGTCCATTCATCTGATGAGCTTTGTTGTATAGAGTTGGAAAGCTCACATGTAAATCAGAGTGAAGAAAAATCTACTGATAATCCAGTATGTCCGATTGTCAGCATTACTTATATTCATGATTTTCCTATTTTTGATCTATCTGATGATGATGTTCTCCAAACAGAAGATGATCTTGCAAGGTCATCATTAGTAGATTTATGGGAGGAAAATCAGTTCCCTTACTTCCAGAGAGTAATGAGCCAATGCAAGCTATTTATGATACTGGTGAATAAAGCTTTAAGAGTGCAAAAGAAGGTGAAGGATCTCTAGATCTTTGCTTCACTCCATTACAACTCATCAGTAATGTTTTTCACATGATTTGAGGTCAGCAGCCTTTCATCTCAGAAGATGAAGAGGAAAACAAGGAAGATATCTTTGAGTAGTTTGAAAGCAATGAGCCTTCTCTTGAAAAAGAGGAAGTGATGGAACAAACCACTGCTCAAGAATACTTAGATCTTTTCACAGACTCAGCACATCAGAGCAGAATATATTAGAGCTCCAAGAGGACAGCACTGCCATATATGATGAGTCCTCCAGCTCAGAAAATGAAGAAGATGAGGGAGATTCTCTTTCTCAAGAGAGTCTTATTCTTGATCCAGTGGAAGAAGAGTAAATCCTGGTTGAAGCCTACCTGCCAGATATTCATAACCAGGTATCATTTCATGATCCTTATGCTCATTTCCTGCAAACATCTGAAGAAGGATCAAAGGTATTTTTGAGCAGCATGTTGCAAATAGAAATTTTTTTTTCCAAAGCTGCTGTTGTGGAAAAAAAAGAGTGGGAGCTACCCTGCTTATCCAGCCTGCTCAAGGAGCTGAGCAGAAAGGACCAGCCATGGGATCATTTGATGGACTGGTTGCATTGGAAGACAATGTTTGTGAGCTAGACTATGAATATTCTAGTTAGAGTAGGGTAGGTAGGAAAAGCTCAAATAAGCTCAGTCTGTGAGCATGTAGTTAGTTGTTTTTAATTTCTGCAAAGCCCAGTGAGTCAGACAGTCTAATCCTGGCTTGACTGTTTTCAATTTCTGTCCTAGAATGTAGAGAAGAAGTCTGCTAGACAGTTTAATCCTAGCAGATACTAGATTAGGTAGAGAAACATGTGAGGCCAACAATTTAATCTGGTTTCATGGAACAATAAGGGCAGAAATAGAATAGGTTTATTTTCTGTTTAAAAAAAATAAATGATGTAAAGGGTCTGCTAGTCTAAATGCACCATGGAAGAAAAAATGCTAGGATTGTAGGATGGGTAGGTAGATTGTTTGAGAATTTTTCTGCTGATTTGATGTCTTCACAATTTGTGGCAGCTGATCCAAGAAAGAAAAGGGAATGAGTCAAGCACCAGGCATCTGGCCTACACCAAAGATTTATTTTCTAAATTCTTGACTCCTCCAAGAAGAAGTCATCTCCATGTGGAGCCACTGTTAGCCCCCCTATAAATTTTTGACAAGCAAAGAGGGGGCTAAAATGTTTTTGAGCCTTCAAGGAATGCATTTCCTCTTAAAACACATCATCCTTGAAGTCTCCTTATGCCTTTGTCCTTTGATAAATCCCCTCTGCTGATTCCCATTATAAAGCCTCTCTGATTGCAAAAGATGGTGCTCCAAAAGGCTTTTATTTGCCCCTTGTATCCCTGCAAAATGTCCCATTTCAACCCTTTTTCCCTTTGTCCAAATCCCCCTTAAACCTTCTAAGTCACTTTCTTTCCTCGCTCGAAACCTTTAAAAACCCTTATTTCCTCCACCATTACCCTTCCCTAGCCTTGAATTTCATTAAAAACGAGCCAATTAACCATATTCTTCATGTATGTGGATTTAGCACCTTTCGGCCCTAGCCCCTGAACCGTTTCCCCCCACATGACCCAGCGCCAAGACCAGGCGCCAGGGTGGAAGGCACTTATTGCAGAATCCATATCGGGCGCGTTTTAAACCGTCGATCTGTATATATTGGACGGTCGTCACGTTCCCACAACGTCCACTGTTCACCTCGTTCATCGCTCATATCACATCATAGCCGTTCATTTACCCACAGATCAACGGTCAGCCTTTCACCCGCCCGGTGGTCCCCGCAAACGCGCCACGGTCACTGTTCAAAAACCGGTGGTAACCATCGCATCGCCTTTGAGAGGTGGGCGATAATTTTTGTTTGGCCAGTGATTCCACTCATCGCATAATGCATGGCACTGAAACTGTTTGAAAACCGCCCACCCATCGTGTGTTATCATTCGGCAGAAAACCCGGCGCGATATGCATATCAACCGTCCGATCTGGGGCTCTCCATCCAACAGTCATCGCACCCTAAAGATGCGCGAAAATTAACCCAAGGTAACCGTACCCCTGGCCCACCATATGTTTCCCTCCGATGCATTTTCAGCCGTCGATCTCCTCCCGAGATTGGACGATCTAAATTCAATTGCCCCCTGCCACATCACCCATTCCACATGTTTTGTCACGTTTTCCTCCGTCCCCCTATATATTTCATTCAAAGGTCGAAATGTTAAGTTTTTGCATTTAATTTTCTGCGCCCCACCACCTTTCACCATGAACATTTTCCACTGTTCGCGACCATTTTCCACCGTCATCCTGCACTATTTCACCATTTCACCAGCCTGCACGACCATTATCATCGTCCCCGCTGCATTCACCCACCCCGTGCATGATTTCTTGACCATTTTTGTGTGTTTTGCAGGGTTTCGGGTGGCAATAAACCACCATAGTTCACAGTCCCTGTCACAGTGACAGAAACACAGGAAAGGACCATTCTCAAGGGCTAGAATTATGAAGAAAGGCCTGGGGAAGGTATGCCGACAGGACTAGCATTAAAGGAACAGGGTTTAAACTTCGTAAAAACCTGTCCAAAGCCATTAAAGCATAGATTTCGCAGTCAGAGGTGAGCATGGAAGCGACAAAGAGTATCATTGGAAAAATAGAGCGTTTAAGGCCAGTAATTGCAAATTATAAGCCTTAATCCAATTATTCAAAGGCAAGGTACCAGAATCAAAGACCCCGTGGATTGCTCCGAAGGTCCAAATGCACAGAAAACCATACTATCAGGGTTTCCATATCAAGAGAAGTTATTCCATAAAAGGACAAGGTACCCATACCGTCTGCATTCTATACCGTGTTATAGGGAGATTTTTCAGCCCTGACAACAGTCCTATGCTACTAGTGCATTAGTTATACAATATGGCAGACCCTAGCATCATCGTTCTACATTTTTTTTAGTACACTAGAGACATACCTGGAGTAAATGGAAACCTAACGAAGACCACTCCATCGTCCAACGAGTACCAGAGATAAATGCCCAGAATTTAAACTAAATGGAGCCTCGGCCCTCCTTGCTGTTTTAGGATTTTAATGTTGCATTTAAGTTTACATATACTCCTGTTATTCTTTTCTCCTATAAGAATCCCCGAGAACATATTTTAAGGTTGTTGTTGGTTGTTGTTGTCGCTCAGCTGCCATTGTAGTTAGAGGGATTCAGTTTTGACTGCTAGAACAGTTTGGGAGAAAGTAGCAGAGTAGCTTGTATTGTAGTAGGCTGGGAGGAGAAGTTTGGATTGTAACAGCCATTTAGCTCAGTGTATGTGACTGGTTTTTCATAAATTAATCAAGCACATTTCTTTGGATCCTGGTCTATTACTATGGGTGATTTTTCTCTTATCTTATCATTTAATTACATTTTCATGCTGTTCATTGGTATTCTGGGCTCACATCAGAAATATGGCGTAGGATTTATCCTTGCTAGGTACCCTATGTCTCTACTCTCCTTGCCTTAAATGTTTTCTACTATATGTGTTATCCGAGGGTTGATTTCAGTTACTTTAACCAGTGTAGTGGATGTCATTGCCTGCTAGCTGATGTATGAATTAATGAAATCTATCTTTAGTTGTTCTTGTTGGGTTTAAGCTAGAAGATTTGGGAACACTGGGAATTAGAGTTAGCCCTGTTCACTAGGATCCTTGTGCAACCAGCTAGCCTTTCTAAGATCTCTTGCTGGTGTCAAAGCATTAAAGGTTCAAAGTCCTTCTCTGATCTATAGACCCTGGATCTGTTAAAATTATCTCTGTTTTCCCTTGGAGCATGCTAAAGCTGACCTGGAGTTAAATGACCTTTGGTCCAATCTATAAGCTGCCCCTTTTTCCATCCTTTGAGAGTTGCCTATGAGTATGTCCAAGCAGGTCTGGAGTTAAATGACCTCTGACCTGATCTATAGACAGAAATTGGGTTGCTCTCCTTCTTTCACCTTCAATCCTTGATGTTCCATCCCACCATCTATCTAAAAATATCCTTTAGTGTAGATGACTTGCCCTCTGAAAGCCTGATCTAGTTGTTGCAAGTAATTCCCTTTCATGAATCCATAGCCCAATGGATGGCACTTTCTTGACCTATCCTCTTTTCTGAAACATCCTGCTGTTTTTTTCCTTTCCTCCCATTACTTTCTCAGTCTATGATCTCATGACCAACCCAACAACCAACCAACCAAATCATTTAAAAACCCCCTTTGTGCTTCATAACTAGCCTAACATCTCTTTTGAGCTTTCAAAGATATACCATTCTTTGTTTCATTGGAGAGATCCCTCTCCGGGTCCAAGAGGGCTAGATCCTAGGGCCCCAAAGTGGTTATGATGTTGTCTCATCTTTTGGTCTTGCCAATCTGACCAAAACATGGGAACCCCAACAGGAAGAATACATCAATTCATTCTGCAGAATTAAATCAAGATGAGGAACATAACTCTGGTAACGTAGCGAAGTTCGAAGTTGAGGCAAAGAACTGTTGAATTGAAGGCATAGAAGATCGAAGCCTCATGGGGTTTGCTACAAGTATAACCGGTGGAGTGGATTCTATATACGCAACTCAGAAAGGGAAGTGGATTCAATTGAAGGCAAGGGAAGCCATATTTTAATTATGAATCTACAAGAATGGAACTGTAGTTCCATACAAAACCCAGGATAAAGGGGTTGATGAATAGTGAAGTTGAACCGTGAGTCAATTTGCAGAAGAAAACGCAGAAGGAGGAGGCAATGTTACAATCGTGTGAAGGTCTGCATTTCGATCCTGCGTGGAGGCCTCGAATGTTTTTGTTTTCCTGAATACCTTGATGCTGACTTGCATATTTTATTCTTTAAAAGGAAATTGTTGTGTTAAAAGGCAAATTGGGGGCGTACTGTATCATTCTAGTCCTACAGAAAAAAACGCCCAAAATATACTAAATAATAGGTTGAAATCGTGTTTAAACAAAGAGCCGGACTTCAAGCGGTTATAGAATGGAGTTATATTGCTATCGGGTCCGAAGAAACCAATCGCATCGGCGCAGTGGAAGAGAAAGGGTACAAGTTGTTGAATGTTAGGATTATGATTGAGCGATTGAATCACAACCGTTAGATCACGGTTATTTGTAATCGTTGGATCGAGTGCTGATCACATCGGCATTTCGAGGTGAACAGTGGTTAATTGCATTGGCAAAAAAGCAAAGTATATGTATATGCACAACGCACTATATACGAAGTACCATAAGGTGTGACCCCTCTACAGAAAATTCCGAGAATCGTTACCCAAGCTGGAGGATACATAAACATAAATTCCGAGAATCATTACCCCAACTGGAGAATACACTAAAGACTGAAGCGGCAAAGCACACACACACACACACACACACACACACACACACATATATATATATATATATGCAGCGCTTTATATAAGTGTAGCGCCTTTTAAATAAAGAATAAAAGTATACATGTATATAGATACATATATGTGAAGTACTCTATAGCTCGGGCCTAATACAAACAAATTCTTATACGGTGGGACCCTCACCCAATCGCATCGGAGAAAGTTTGCAAGCAGAACAGGTTAACAACAGATTGCAATTGCGATTGAGTTCCGGACCCGATGGGCATATAAAATCTAACTCATACATGCTTGAGTTCCGATAAACAGTGATTGATCGCATCAGAGCATTGGAGCATAAGAATATCAGAACATGAAAATACAAATTGCAATTGCGATTGAGTTCTGGATCCGATATGGTTTAAACAACTATTCATATATGTTTGAATCCTGGAGATTTGATAGCTAGTGGAACCCTTTGTTAATCATACCAAACTGTTAAAGGATACGATTGCGATTAATCACATCAGACCCATCGCATCGGCACATCCAAATGAACAGTGTTTCTTCGCATCAGAGAGGGAGCAAGGCATCAGAGCATGACAATAGAAGTTGTGATTGCGATGAAGATGCGGACCCGACGGGTCTGTGAACTATGATTCATAAGTGCTTGAGTTCCGGCATAGCAGTGTTTCATCGCATTGGCATTTGATTGCAATCGGAAGAATTCAATTGCGATTAATCGCATCAGCTGTTGAAGGCGTCTTATATGTTAACATATGTGAAAAGCGAAGATTTATTGTTGGTTTTTTATGTATAGACCAACATATACTATGAAGAATTGTGATATGCGTTGAATAACCCTGTGGGCCCGAGTTATTCAATTAAGTGATTTATTCAAATGTTAAATGGGTTGGAGTTCAATAGAGAAAAGAAATAACTAGACCGATGCGCTTGATGATGGATATGTCGCAGAGCATTATATAAAAGGGCTGATTCTAAGGTTTGAATATCAAAATAATAATGCCGAGAAAGAACATTAATTGCTTGAAATAATAGAAGGAGAGAACCTTGCATAGAGGACATATATTGGGTTTATAACCATGGCGATATTAAAACCTTCGCATTCAGTTATTTAAACTGCTAGTGAAGGAAACCAAAGCGTTGGAATTTGCCCAGATTTAAAGTCAGTAGTTATATATATTGTAACGCAGCTATATGTATACAGGAGACACACAATCACGGTGAACAGGAATATGCACAGGAATGAACATGACAGGTGTACATGCTCAAGTGCACAGAGTAGCATTAAACAGAGCATGCAGAACAGTTTCTTAACAGCAGCAAAAAAGAGAGGACAAAACCAGCAAAGCCAAAGGCCAGAAAATGGGCTGAGTGAAATTGGTTTTATGTAACCAAAAAGGTGAAATGTAAATGTCTTAATTGATTTATATTGTTTTGATGCATTGGCAAGTCTCCGAAAGAGAAAAAATATCCCACTATAATGTTAAATTGGTACCTACAGTTATATTTTCTGAATGAGCGGATAAAAGAGATGAGAAGGCAGAAGGCAAAGAGACATGGGTGTCCATTTCGAATTCCCAGTAGAATACAAACAACCATGAAGCTATTTTGTATAAAACAGGGTAATATCCAAGGGGAGAATGTTACGAAAACAGAGTGAGAGAAGAAAAGATTGTGCAGCAGAATTGAAGAGAGTTGAAGAAAATAAGAAAGCTGCAAGAGGTTAGAAAGAGTGAGTATAGAGAATGCAGAGTATGGAATTGAGGCAGAGAAGATAAGAAGAAGGAGGAGCAGAATGAGATGCCATTAAAAGTCATAGAATGCAGAAATGAAGCAGTGAGGCAGAGTAGAAGGAGGAGCTGAGCAAAGAAGAAGGAGAAGCTGATAGTGAATCTGAGAAGATGCAGTAATGATGTAAGGACAGATATGAGGACTGTTGAACAACAGAAGAGAAGGTACAGAACAAAGCTGATATCCAAGGTAAATCAGCAAGTGTTTTTCTTTTGAAAGAGTAAGGAAGTTGAAGCTTACCTATCAAGTTGTATCTTGATAGATGTCAGTTGTAGCTGACTGAGGTAGGAGCCTCCTATAGGTTGGTGCCTGCAAAAAATAGATGGGAGTTGGTGCTTCCACATCAAGTTGTAGCTTGATAAAATGTCAGTTGTAGCTGACCGAGGTTGGAGCCTCCTGTAGGTTGGTGCCTGCAGAAAATTGATGGGAGTTGGAGCTTCCTTGCAAGTTGTAGCTTGCATAATTGAGGTTGGAGCCTCCTGTAGGTTGGTGCCTACAGAAAATCAGTGGTGAGAGGGAGTTGGAGCTTGCCTTTGCATCACAACAATAATAAGATGTGGTTTTCTCCCTTTATGGGTTTCCACTTATATCTGGTGTCTCTGTGCATGATGTTTATGTGCTGATCTAGTTTATATCATCTGCTTAATACTTAATGCTCTCATATTAAGTCTACTGTTACATTATATTAATGCTTGATGCTCACATTCTAAGATTACTCACATGTTAATTTGAACATGAAATGAAGGTGTAAAAAAGTGTTAATGAAAAAATTTTAAAAGTCCATGAATGTGTTAAATTGATTCACCCCCCCTCCTCAGTTTAACTAAGGGTTCAACAATTGGTATCAGAGCCGATTTCTTTGGTGTAAGCTTAATAGCTTGAAGGAAATCTGGTTGAGTTATGGACTATCAAAATGTGCCTATGCTAAATACAACAAACTTTCCTAAATGGAGAGATAAGGTTAAAATAGGTTTAATGGCTGATGAACCTGAGGTATGGAAGCTTGTTTGTGATGGTTACTGCACAAACTCCCCCACGGTGAAATAACAACAGAGGAATGCCAAGGCAAAATGTGTGATATATAACAGTCTTCATAACAAGGACTTTGAGTTCATAATGGATCTAGACTCAACAAATTTTTTTTTGGACAGATTGCATTTCATGCATGGAGTAGACACTGAGGATTGCATTGTCAAGAAGGAGAAGAACATTAAGAAGAAGAAAAATTCATGTCAAAAGGAAAATGTTCAAACACATGAGGTACCTGTTAGTGTAAATGGTAGTAAGAACCATGAAGAAATTGCAGCTAAGGAAAAAGCCAAACTTGACATAGCCTTGACTGAAATAGAAAGACTGAAGAATGAAAACAAAGACCTGATGACATTGGTGCAAATATGTGATGAGAGAGAATATGAAGATAAGAAAGAAATTATTGGCCTGAAGACACAGCTTGAAGAAGCAAAGAAAGTAGAAGACACTTTGCTGCAACAAATGAGAGAGAAAAGTCAAGAATGTGAAATACTGGAAGAAGAAGTAGCGAGCCTGAGAAAGAATTTAGAAAAAGCCCAAAGAGAACTATTAATGAATACACCTCTAATGAAAAGCACTGAACAATTGGACAGAATTCTAAATGCTCAAAGGTCACCTCTCATAAAGGCTGGGATAGGATATGAAGGAGAAACGAGTAAGCCCAAGGTAGAAGATAACAAGAAAATAATCTTTGTAAAAGCTATAAAGGAAAATGAAGCAGCTCAGAAAATTCCTACAGAAGAAGCAGCCAGCAAGAACATGAGGTGTGAAGAAACAAGCAGAATCAAACAGCAACATGAAAGAACAGAGAATGAGAGGATGAAACAATCAGCTGCTAAAGGCTCACATGCTCCTGAACATGAACTGAATAAATTTGGAAGATATAAAAGGAGGTTCTTTCCTCCTATGAAAAATATCACATGTTTTTCCTGCCACAAACAAGGACATACTGCAACATGTTGTAAGACAAAACAAACCCAATCCAACCAGCAAAGGATGTAGAAAAAGAGAAGAACCTCTCAAGCCAGCAAATGTAAAAGACAATCTTTCACCAGGTACACAAATTATTTCCATGGCTACTGTTATGCATGTAATAATTTTGGACATAAATCTGTTGATTGTAAATTATGTTAAAAAAGGGGAATGAAATATTACACATCAGCTCAAATATAATTTGATAAAATAAGATGTTATATATTCCTCAAGCTTGGCCACAAAGAAAAAGACTGTAATCTGCCATATACATTCAAGAACTCTAGACAGAGGATGGAATCAAAACAGACCAATCAAAACTATGAATCAAAAGGAAGAGCGGTCAGTATGAAGAATCCCAATAAAGTATGGAAGGAAAAGAGAAAGGGGGAGCCTGTTACATCAATAAAATAATAAATCTATCATAGTCTCAGGGGGAGCTGCTCTAGGAAACAAAGCGAATATCCAACCAGTGATAGATATGAAGCAACATCCCAAGGGGAGAGCAGTTCATATGTAGTCCCCACAAAAGTAGTCTAAGAAGAGCTCCATGAAATGAGAACAGCTATGAGATCAGGAAGGGAAAGGAAATTTCTCTAATAGAGAACTATAGAAGAAGAATATTATCTGAAGTTTTCAATCGCTGACAGATTGTTGGAAGAATAGAAGGCAACAAGAAGCCATGGTAATAGAAATAAGACATCAACACCTTAAATGATGATCACATTGTGCATCATATTGCTAGAATTGACAATGAATCACATTAAGAAGAATGAGTAAGGAAAGTGCCTGTCATCATTAATATCATTACATCACTCATCTATGAAAATTCCCCTTGGAGGAGTATAGTCAAGTAAGTGATAAATTTCTGAGTGATCTTCCCATGAAGAGTCCTAGGAAAGAAATTGAAGATGTCTTCCCAAAGATCTTTATGTTACAACAATTGATTTTATTATAAAGTAGTAATGATTCTGGAACAGTTCTAGAAAGGTAATATCATTTGGTACTTGGTGCAAGCAGCATGCCTATCAATTGAATATCAGGTATTATCAGTGGAGCAGCAGTATGGTACAGGTCCTCAGGATCAAAGGATTATGGCAAAAGAACCTCAAGGTAATAGTACCAGTATTATTTGCATTCAGCATGAAAAGATCAGTAGCAGAGCAAAAATAACATTATCTTGCTTACACTTGAAGTAGTATATTGAGCATTGAGGCAATATCTTTTTCTATATATAATTTCATGCCTTCCTGAAGTTGGTACATGTATATATTCAAGGCCTCTTTCTTAAAATCAGTTACAAAACTGTGTGAAGTCTGTTTGCTGAGTTTTCAATTAAACACCTTGAATATGCTTTCGTGGAAGTTCATTCTGATAGAATAGTTAAAGTATCAAAAGTATGAAGGACTAATTGGGTCAGTTGAAGCTCAAAACTCTGTCTTTAAATCATCAAGAACATACTTCAGCAGAAAGGATTTGCTGACATCTCACCATTGAAAAGAGGTTGATCATTGACATACATACCCCCGTATGTCATAAAGAAAAGTACTTGGTTGATAAGTAAGACTAAACAATAAATTGAATGTATCTAGCCTCAAGGTTTTGTTGTGAAAGTACATTATGCAAGTAGTAAAGGCATTTGATCTCTTAGATCAAATTCTGGTTAATTAATTGATCACATCTGTAACAAGAACCTTCAGCTATTAAGGATAATATCAACATCCTAGCTCATATCATCACCAACAAGCAGGAAAGGTGTACCACAGCAATAAAGGATATATTGGCTTCATCACAATTGAACAAATGTTGTACTACATATGAGTATTGCATAAGAAGACATATTCCATCTACAATGTTCCTCAGCAAAAATTTATTGGCACACTACATCAGACAAAGACTGTATGGTTATTCAAGTTCAATTTATCCTCAAAAGTGTTCTCTCAACAACTCTTGTACACCAGTCTGGAGTAGCAATGTACAAAGTCAGAAGAAGAAGGTCTAAACACAAATCAGAGAGAAGAAATGCAAAGATAGAATCTACACTGAGAAATGTTCAACCCTTTGCCATTGATGTCAAAGAGGGAGGAAAAGTAGGTAATAGAAGAAAGGGTCTTCTAAAAGAAGCTAGGCAGAGGAAGACTTGGAGGAAGCATTGGATTATTGGTGGATGTGTTGCCATCATTGCCAAAGGGGGAGACTGTTGGAAATTTTTTCATTGATGGAAAAGGAGATGGAAAAGAATGAACACCTGAAACAACAACAAGGCAAAGAGAGCAACAAAGTAGCAGAGAGGCTGAGGCAGCAAAGAAGCAGACAAGAAGAAGAGGCATCAGAGAGAGCATAAGACAATTAGCAAAGGCAGCAAAGAGAGCAGCAGAGATAGCAAAGAAGCAGAGAGGTAGCAAGGTAGCAAAGGCATCAAAGGCAGCAAGGCAGATAAGGAACAGAAGCAACAGACAAAGCAGAAGTAGCAGATCTGGAGAGACAGAGTAATGATGATATAAAGACCACTGATTGAATATCAGGCCTGAAAGGAACTTCTCCATTGGGAAGACTGTGAAGCACTATTGGGAAGAATACATCAATTCATTCTACAGAATTAAATCAAGATGAGGAACAGAAATCTGGTAACGTAGCAGAGTTCGAAGTTGAGGCAAAGAACTGTTGAATTGAAGGCGTAGAAGATCAGAGCCTCATGGGGTTTGCTACAAGTATAACCGGTGGAGTAGATTCTATATACGTAACTCAGAAAGGGAAGTGGATTAAATTTAAGGCAAGGGAAGCCATATTTTAATTGTGAATATACAAGAATGGAACTGTAGTTCCATACAAAACCCAGGATAAAGGGGTTGATGAATAGTGAAGTTGAACCGTGAGTCGATTTGCAGAAGAAAATGCAGAAGGAGGAGGCAATGTTACAATCGTGTGAAGGTCCGCATTTCGATCCTACGTGGATGCCTTGAATGTTTTTGTTTTCCTGAATTCTTTGATGCTGACTTGCATATTTTATTCTTTAAAAGGAAATTGTTGTGTTAAAAGGAAAATTGGGGGCGTACTATATCATTCTAGTCCTACAGGAAAAAACGCCCAAAATATACTAAATATCAGGTTGAAATCATGTTTAAACAAAGAGCCAAACTTCAAGCGGTTATAGAATGGAGTTATATTGCTATCGGGTTTGAAGAAACCAATCGCATCGGCGTAGTGGAAGAGCAAGGGTACAAGTTGTTGAATGTTGCAATTACGATTGAGCGATTGAATCACAACCGTTAGATCATGGTTATTTGTGATCGTTGGATCGAGTGCTGATCGCATCGGCATTTCAAGGTGAACAGTGGTTAATCGTATCAGAGAAAGAGCAAAGTATATGTATATGCGCAACGCACTATATACGAAGTACCATAAGGTGTGACCCCTCTACAAAAAATTCCGAGAATCGTTACCCAAGCTGGAGGATACATAAACATAAATTTTGAGAATCATTACCCCAGCTGGAGAATACACTAAAGACTGAAGTGGCAAAAGCACACACACACACACACACACACATATATATATGCAACGCTTTATATAAGTGTAGCGCCTTTTAAACAAAGAATCAAAGTATACATGTATATAGATACATATATGTGAAGTACTCTATAGCTCGGGCCTAATACAAAAAAATTCTTATACGGTGGGACCCTCACCCAATCGCATCAGAGAAATTTCACAAGCAGAACATGTTAACAACAGATTGCAATTGAGATTGAGTTCCGGACCTGATGGGCATATAAACTCTAACTCATACATGCTTGAGTTCCGGTAAACAGTGATTGATCGCATCGGAGCATCAGAGCATAAGAATATCGGAACATGCAAATAAAAATTGCGATTGCGATTGAGTTCCGGATCCGATATGGTTTAAACAATGATTCATATATGTTTGAATTCCGGAGATTTGATAGCTAGTGGGGCCCTTTTTTAATCGTACCAAACTGTTAAAGGATGCAATTGCGATTAATCGCATCGGACCCATCGCATCAGCACATCCAAATGAACAATGTTTCATTGCATCGGAGAAGGAGCAGGGCATCGAAGCATGAAAATAGAAGTTGTGATTGCGATGAAGATTCGGACCCGACGGGTCTGTGAACTATGATTCATAAGTGCTTGAGTTTCGGCATAACAGTGTTTCATCGCATCGGCATTTGATCACAATCAGAAGAATTCAATTGCGATTAATCGCATCAGTTGTTGAAGGCGTCGTATATGTTAACATATGTGAAAAGCGAAGATTTATTGTTGGTTTGTTATGTATAGACCAACATATACTATGAAGAATTGTGATATGCGTTGAATAACCCTGTGGGCCCGAGTTATTCAATTAAGTGATTTATTCAAATGTTAAATGGGTCGGAGTTCATTAGAGAAAAGAAATAACTAGACTGGTGCGCTCGATGATGGATATGTCGTAGAGCATTATCTAAAAGGGCTGATTCTAAGGTTCGAATATCAAAATAATAATGCCGAGAAAGAACATTAATTGCTTGAAATAATAGAAGGAGAGAACCTTGCATAGAGGACATATATTGGGTTTATAACCATGGCGATATTAAAACCTTCACATTCAGTTATTTAAACTGCCAGTGAAGGAAACCAAAGCATTGGAATTTTCCCAGATTTAAAGTCAGTAGTTATATATATTGTAACGCAGCTATATGTATACAGGAGACACACAATCACGGTGAACAGGAATATGCACAGGAATGAACTTGACAGGTGTACATGCGCAGGTGCACAGAGTAGTAGTAAATAGAGCATGCATAATAGTTTCTTAACAACAGCAAAAAAGAAGAAGACAAAACCAGCAAAGCCAAAGGCCAGAAAATGGGCTGAGTGAAATTGGTTTTATGTAACCGAAAAGGTGAAATGTAAATGTTTTAATTGATTTATATTGTTGTGATGCATTGGAAAGTCTCCGGAAGAGAACAAATATCCCACTGTAATGTTAAATTGGTACCTACAGTTATATTTTCTGAATGAGCGGATAAAAGAGATGAGAAGGCAGAAGGAAAAGAGACATGGCTGTCCATTTCGAATTCCCAGTAGAATAAAAACAACTCTTTCAGGCTCTTTGGCTGCAGAATTTCTGACTGGCTGCAGAATGTCTGATTGATTGCAGAATGTACCTGTAGAGAACTTGAAACATGAAATGGAATGGTTTGGAGCATGAGTGGAATGTTGTATGGAATGAGTGAGGATGGATAATAAAATATGGTGTAATGGGATATGAATGAAGTGAGTAATGGAGTGGAATGGATCACATCTTATGAAATGGAGTGAAGTATGAGAAGTGGCCTGAAATTCATGATATGTATTATTCAATTGCAGAAAAACATCAAAATTTAAAAACCTGGAATGAAAATGAGGTGGAGCATGGAGTGAAGTGAATGAAATGGAAAATGAGATGGACCATAAGTGAAATGAATCTGCACTTATGATTTTGTAATAACTACTTGCAGAAAGAACAGATTTGAAAAGCTAGAGTGTCAGAAAGATTCTGATTTTCACTCCACCTTTTCTGTATAAACATGCCAATCAGTGATTGGCTTTCATGTTTATACTTTATTATTATTATTATTATTATTATTTATTTATTTATTTATTTTTCAATATCTGACTTCAGAAAATTCACTTAAGTTGATGAAGAAGAAAAATTCTTCTTCATTAACTTCATATCACTGCTTTCCTGAAATTTCTTGACAAATTCTTCTCTTGAGAGTGGCTTATGATACAACTTCAATATATGACCATTCACAAGAAAAGTGACTCTTCTTCATCTATTGTCCTGATTTTTATTGCTCCATTGTCAAAAATTCTTATAATTTCATATGGCCCAAGCCAATGTGTTTGAAATTTACCTTGAAAATCCTTGAACTTTGAATCAAAGAAGAGAGCCCAGTCACCTTCCTTGAACTTCTTTTCCTTGATGTACTTGTCATGCCATCTAGTCCTTTGCTGTTGGACTAGACTTGTTTTCTGAACTGCATCTTGTCTGATCTCATCCAATTCATTAATCTGCTCCAATCTGTGTTTTTGTGCCTCTGATAGATCAAGTCCTAGCTGAACTGCCATTTTGAAAGTTTGAATCTGGAACTCTATGGGAAACAAAAATTGCTTTCCATAAACAAGTTCATAAGGAGTATGGCCTGTTGTGTTTCTCCATGTAGTTCTATAGGCCCACAAGGCTTCAGAAAGCCTATCTACCCAATCTCTTCTATGTAAATGAACAGTCTTTGTTAGGATTCCTTCAATGACCTTATTAGTAGATTCCACTTGACCATTTGCTTGTGGATGATAAGGAGTAGATTTTCTATGCCTGATTTTGTACCTCTCCCTCATTTGTTCCACTAGCCTTGATGTAAATTGAGCTCCTTGATCTGTAACAATTTCCCTTGGGACACCAAAACGAGTAAAAATATCCTCAAAAAGAAAAGTAACTACAGATGATTCATTAGCAACAAGTAATGGTTTAGCTTCTACCCACTTGGTAACATAATCAGTGCAAACTAATATATATTTCTTTTGTCTTGATGGAGGACTAATAGGTCCTACAAAATCCAAAGCCCATTTTTCAAAAGGTTCAATATGTACCTGAGGTTGTAATGGCATCTCACCCGAAGGAGAAGGTTTCCCTACCCTTTGGCAACTGTCACACCTTTTGACATACTCTTTAGCATCTTTAAACAAGGATGGCCAATAATATCCTAAATTAAGGATCTTATAGGCTGTCCTCTTATCAGCAAAGTGTCCGCCACAAGGTTCATCATGACATGCTTTGAGAATTTCAGGCATCTCATCTTCACGAACACACCTCCTAATGATCAAATCTGGACCTGTCTTGTACAACTCATTAGCAACCCATGAATATTTTGCACTGTCATAAATGATTTTTCTTTTATCTCTTGTATTCATTATTGAAGGAAATTTTCCTGAAACTAAATAATTAGCAATGTCAGCAAACCAAGGAGTTTGAGTAGAAATTGCAAAAAGATATTCATCAGGAAATTGATCTTCAACTGGAGTGTCATCTTTGATGTTTTGGAGTCTAGATAGGAAATCAACTACCGTGTTTTGTTTTCCAGGCCTATCTAGAATGGTAATGTTGAATTCTTGTAAAAGCAATAACCATCTTATGACTCTGCCATTAGTAATTGATTTGTTCATTAAGTATCTAATTGCAAAATGATCTGTGTGAACAAAAGTTTCATAGCCTGTTATATAGTGTCTGAATTTGTTTATGGCATGAACAACAGCTAAAAACTCTTTTTCAGTTACAGTATAATTTAACTCTGAAGGAGTCAAATTTTTACTTGTATAATAGATGGCATAAGGAATCAAGTCTTTTTGTCCCAATACTACTCCTAGAGCTGTATCTGAGGCATCTGTTGAAATATGAAAAGGTAACTTCCAGTTAGGTCCCCTTAAAATAGGTGCTTCAGAAATTTTTGTTTTCAGGGTCTCAAAGGCTAACTGGAAATCAAAATTCCATTTGAATTCACAGTCTTTGGTAAGTAATTTGAAGAGTGGAGATGCTATCTTGGTGAATTTTTCTATAAATCTTCGATAGTACCCTGTAAATCCAAGAAAACTCCTAACATATTTTTGACAACTTGGAATAGATAAGTTAGAGATGACTTCAACTTTTGACTCATTAAGTCTAATCCCATCCCCTGAAATGTGATGTCCTAAAACAATTCCTTCAGTAAACATCATAAAACACTTTTCATGACTAAGTGAAATATTTGCTTCTTTACATCTCTTTAAAACTTTTTCCAAGTTTGCTAAGGCTTCTTCAAATGTGTTTCCATAAACTGTGAAATCATCCATATATACCTCTACACAATCATGTATTAGATCTGAAAAAATTCCTAATACTTCCCTTTGAAATGTTGCAGGTGCATTGCATAATCCAAATGGAAATACTCGGTAAGCATAGGTACCCCAAGGACATGTAAATGTGGTTTTGTCTTGGTCCTCAAGTGCTACTTGAATTTGATTATAACCACTAAACCCATCTAGAAATGAAAAGTACTTTTTGCCAGCTAAGGTATCTAACACATGATCTACGAAGGGTAGGGGAAAATGATCTTTAAGAGTAGCTTTGTTTAATTCTCGGTAGTCAATACATACCCTCCATTTACCATTTTTCTTTGGCACAATTACCAAAGGAGAAACCCACTGACTATCTGAAATAGGATAGATAAAGTTAGCATTCAACAATTTCTGCAATTCTTCTTTAACAATCTCCCTAAGATTTGGATTCATCCGTCTTTGAGGTTGTTTGATTGGTTTACAATTTTCCTCTATGTAGATGTGATGAGTGCAAGTCTTGGGGCTTATCCCTTTCATATCAGTGTACTCCCATGCATATGCAGAAGAATGACTCTGTAAAATTTTGACTAGCTCTTCTTGTTGAGATTTTTCTAGGTTCTTGTTTATGTTTAAAGTTTTGCCTGGAAATATCTCAATTATAGAGCTGCCAAATTTATCGATGGAATAGAGAGACATCTACCTTGATGAAAAAAACTCAATGTTGGATTCTTCTTGAAATTGTTCATGTTTATGTTCCGAAGAGGATTCAAAGTTTTCTAAAGTATTCAGAATTTGACTATCTTCACTAATTTCTGAAATTGTGAAGAGAGGTTGTAAGTCTTCTTCATCCTCTATCCATTGAGTATCATCTAAATCTGTAATTGTCCTTGCTGGAGGATAAAAAGTGAATTTCTTAGTTGAACTACCATCAGAGATGTACATATCACCGGATCTACAACTAATGAAAGCATCAGCTGTAGCTAACCAAGGTCTTCCTAATATAATTGGATGCCCTCCTAGATTATTCTTAGGAGTTAGGATCATGAAATCCACAGGGTACTCCCAAGAATCTAGGGACACCGGAATGTCTTCTATTACCCCATCAGGTTTGATCACAGATCTGTCTGCTAATTGTAATAATGTGGGTGTAAAGAGAAGATTAGGAAGTTTCAGTTTATCCATGATTTTTCTACTCATGATATTGATTGCTGCTCCTAAATCAATGAGTGTGTTTTGGATCTCAATTCCATTGATATGAATTTTAACAACTGGATTTCCTGGGTCTAGATAATTTGGAATAGCAATCTTACCCATCAAGATATCTGCTATTTTTCCTGCCAGTTGAATTTTATTTATCTCTCTTATTCTTTTTCTTGTTTTCTTCATACTCAACTCCTTTATTGTTTTTGCTAAAATTGGAATTTCCTTGATAGCTTGTAATAATGGAATCTTAATACAGACATTTCTTAGCTCATCTAGGAAATCATAATTAGGCACCATAATTTGTTTTTCTACACCTCTATCAATTTGTAATATTTCTGGAAAGGGAGGTGTAGGAGTGGATGTTGATGGCTGCTCTAATACAAGAGTTGAAATTATTGGTTCTTTTTGTTTTGATTTTTCAATGTTTGGGTCCTGAAAAGATGTGTCTTCTTCAAGACTTTTATTTTCCCGTAGAGAATATTCCTCAGAGTTATCTTGTTCTTGTATGATCACAGAAGGTTTCCTCTTTTCAAGTATTCTTCCAGACCTAAGTTGAACATCACTAAGGTCTAGAGGAGTAATTAAATAAGTTGGAAACTGTTGGCCTTCTATCATGTATGTATTCTGAGGATTTTTATTGTTGGGGTTTGTTATGGGTTGAGCAGGCAACTGATTTGATTTCTGAGGAAATGGTAATGGGAGTGGTTGATTTTGATGTTGTGGATTTTGAGGATTTTGTTGAAAATTTTGTTGAGGAGGAAAATGTGGATATGGTGGATAGGATGGTGGATACTGATAGTACTGAGAGTATCTTCCATAGGGATTTTGTGAACCTTGTGCCCAAGCTTGAGATTGATTTTGAAATTGGGGCCAAGGTTGCTGCCAAGAATACCAATTTGGTGGAGGTTGATTATACATTTGATCATGAAATCCTTGTGTTTGAGGTCCTTGCCAAGGTCTTCTAGAGACAAAATTAAGAGATTCTGTGGAATTTGCAGAAGTTTCCTCTTGAAAGACATATTTAAGACCAGGAAGTGAAAGACAACTCTTGGTCTCATGTTTTTCTGAACAAATTACACAAGTCTCTACAACTTTTGCATCCAAAGGACACTCTCTCAAGGCATGCTTCTTTCTACATTTGGGACAAAAGATTACTAAGGCATCAGATTCAGCTTTTTGCTTGTTTTGTAACTTAAGGGTGTCTATTTGTTCACTAAGACTCCCTAAGATATCAGATTTGAAATCATCAAGCATATGTGCTATTTCTGCCCTACTTACTATCCCAGAAGCAGACTTACTTGCCCTTGCAAGAGCAGGGTCTCTTGGGCCTTTTACAGTTTTGGATTTCCCTCTTGAAAGGTTAATACATAACTCATATATTTCAGGTAATGTGAGCTAAGATATATCCCCTTTTCCCATCATGTTAAGGATATCCAACCATTCATCCCTAATTGTTTTCAACAAGAGAGCTTTTAAGGTGTCTTGATCTAAGTTTTCCATTTTTGCTCTTTTGATGTTATAATGAAATCTCTCCAACAAATCTTCCAGATTTTCATCTTCTTTTTGTAACATCTTAAACACTTCCTCCTTATGATTTATTGGCATACATTAATCCAAATACCTCTCTAGAAATGCTTGTTTCATGTCTTCCCATGTCCTAATAGAACTATTGATCAAACTCATAAACCACTTCAATGCTGCTCCTTTCAATGTTGAAGGGAATAGTTTAAGTTTTTGAGCATCTTGTAAGTAGTCATAAGTTCTACACAGGACTTAAAATTCAAATAGGAAGGTTTCAGGATCTTCAGTTTTAAGTCCATAGAAGATTGGAAGGACAGAGGGTGAAATATTTTTCATAGTTGTATTGGTTTCTTCATCTACTATAGGAAACCCAAAATAGCTTCCCATTTCTCTTCTACCTCTTCCTCTACCTTCTTCACCTTCCACACCTCTACCTCCTTCTCCTCTACCTCTACCTCTTCCCCCTCCAAATAATGTGTGTTCTCCATTAAAGACTCCTCCTCCCCCTTCTTCTGCCATAGTTGATTCTTCTGTGGAAGTGGAAAACTTTGTGTCTCTAGCAGGGGTCCTTGAATCTTCCTCTAAGACAGGTTCAGTGGGTGAAGTGGAAGGTATTTTTAATGGAATATCTGATCTTAAGTCCTATGGGAGTCTAGGATCAGTAAGGGATGGAATGTGGGTTTGAGTTGGAGGTGTGCTGGCTCTAGGTCTTGATGAAACAAGTGGTGTTCTAGGAATCAAACTTCTACTTCTGCTTCTTATGAATCTACCCCTTGAGTCTCTCTCTCTACGCATATCATTGTTTTTGGGAGTTAAGAAACAAGGCTACCTAGTTACACTTCCCCGGCAACGATGCCAAAATGTTTGTGCTCAACCTAGTGTTCCTAAATTGAGTTCATTAATTGTCAACCAGGGTTGGTAAACTGCTGAAGTGTGGTGCACTATATGTGCCTAGGTATTTGTTTCTCACTACGTTGTGTTTAATGTTTTTTGATGTTTTTGGTTTTATTGTTTTATGTTTGAAAAGGGAAAATACTGGTGAAAAGAAGCTACTGGCCTAAACTATGGCTGGCAAAAAACAAATGCAAAGCTTGATAATGACTTCAAGGAAATGAATCACAACATGAGCTTAAACTTATCCAATTCATTCATTAAAGATGTGTTGGAAGAGCTTGAGAAATGGACAAGTTAAGTGTAAATGAACTTCTCCTAACTAAACAATCAAACAATCAACTTACAATGTTACAACATCTCATTCATGATTTAAAGGTTTATTGGAACATATTTGGAAAAGAACATTTGTAGCATAATAAGATTTCTACTCTAAACTAGCTTCTAATTCTGTTATGCAACTCAATCTAGCACCACTAGGCCTCACTCAAAAGTTACAGATTTCTTTTTAAAATAGTATTTGAGAAAAGGCTTATTTGTGAAATGGTAAAAAGGTTGCAAAATACTCCAGGTCTTAGACTGATACTAGCTTCTTTCCAAATGATTATGTATTAATATGAGTTTGGAACAAAATAAGTTTTGTAAATAATGAATACCGTGGTATTTAAATTTAACAACTAATTCAATTTAAATTGCAATGGATAGCAACTAAACTTGGAATGTTAATACAATGAGCTAAGACTAAACTAGAGTGTTACTAGTTTACTTGAAGTACAGTGAACAGTGTTAAACTAAAAAGCCATTATCAAACTTGAAGTGAAATGACAGAGCTGAACTAAATGCATTCTACCTCCGGAGTGCTGTAACTAAATTAACATGCAACTATCCTAAGGAATTCTACAGCCCATCTTGTTCAATATGAATGATATTTTGGAAGATTTTGTGAGAACAAGTATGGCTGTATTATTCAATGCAATTGAACATAAACATAAAAATGAAAGCAAATACAACTAGAATATAAGACACCATAGCTGTTTCTTATTCGTTGTTAATGATGTTTTGGAAGAGTTTGTAAGAGTAAGACCGACTGTGACACTTAGTGTAAACAAGCAACTAAAACCTACAATACTACAACTATGCCTTATTCATCATGATGATATTTTGGAAGAGTTTATTAGAGTAAGTCTAGCTGTGATAATTAAAAAAAGGAAATGCAACTAAAACCTACAATACCACAGCTATGCTTTATTCATCGTAATGATATTTTGGAAGAGTTTATAAGAGTAAGTCTAGCTGTGATAATTAATGTAAACAAATATGAACATAAACTTCAAAAACTTGCCTACGCTAGAAATGAAAACGAGACTAAAATACTTATCTAAAACGTATAAACAAGGTTGCTCAGGAGGCAGAGGCCCTCTACCACCAGAGTAGCACGAAATCTACTTCAAGATTGATTCAACGCTTTCAAGGAAATGATGCTTCTTTCATTAAAGAGAAATTACTTCAAAATAGAGTGTTTTCAGACTTCTGAAATCTAGCAATCAACCATAAAAATCTAACCTTGTCCCTCGGTTTCCCGAGCATATTTATAACAAAATTACATAACCGTATCTGAGATGACATACGAATAATTGTCTTTCCTAATTAGAATCAAACTAGAGCTCTGAAGGTGGTCACGTAACAGAGTTAAGGACATCTAGACTGTCCTTGTCCTATTAGGAGTCTACCTCCTAATTTGATTTCCTACGTGCATAACTGCCTACAAGATTCTGTTCAAACTTCGTGGAGAGCAACAAATGATAAGGAGATGATTGTGGAATATGAACATATGTGCTTTTCTCTAAGATGACACCTGGAACCTATGTAGACATGAAGCCGGCTGCAGAATTGGCAACTAGCTACAGAATGTCTGCATTCTGTAGCTAGATTTAGTTCAAAAAGTACTACAATGACAAAATCATAAAAACATAGCAAGTTAGTCATGATATTCATTCTCAAAGCAATTTTAACTAATTCTATTGATCATTTGAGCCTGAGATTAACAATGGACAAAAGAAATGGAGTGTAATGTGGTGGAAGAAAGAACATTCTTGGAGCTCAACACTTGGTCATTAGCCCAACTCTGCAATGCCCATTGTTTATCTACACCAAGAGAACTTCTGAGTGCTCACAGATTTCATCAATGCATCTGTAACATTCTTCAAAGTGTCCACCTTTACCAGAAACATCCTTTTATCCTCAACCATATCTCTCACAAAGTGATATTGAACATCAATGTGCTTTTTCTTTGAATGATAAGCAGGGTTATTATCCAAGAAAATTGCACTTTGGCTATCACAGTATATCCTTATAGCCTGCTGCACCAATCCCATACTTGAACACAATCTATGCAACCAAACTGCTTCCTTGATAGCATGAGTGGCTACCATGTATTCTGCCTCTGTAGTTGAAAGAGCCACTACAAACTATCTTTTACTCATCCAACTGACTGCACCTCCAAATAGGCTAAACACATACCCACTTGTAGATCTTCTTTTTTCTAGCTCTCCAGCCCAGTCTGCATCAACAAAACCACGAATGTCCAAAACTCTTTCCAATCCTGGCCTTCCCTGGTAGCACAAACCATAATCACTAGTGCCACGCAAAATATGAAAACTCGTTTCACTGCTATCCAATGCTCCTTCCTTGGTTTTGACATAAACCTGCTCAATACTCCCACTTCATGTGCAATATATGGTCTAGTACAAACCATTGCATACATCAGGCTACCCACTGCACTTGCATATGGAACATGAGACATATCCTCCTCTTCTTCTTGTGTCTTGGGACACTGTTCAACAGATAGCTTTACACGTACAAGAATAGGAACCTTCACCGCTTTACTATCCTGCATACTGAACCTCTGCAATATAGCCTCGACATACTTCCTATGGTTTAACCAAAGATTATTCTTTTCTCGATCTCTCTTAATTTCCATGCCCAAAATATATTTTGTAGCACCAAGATCCTTCATGTCAAATTTGGAGAACAATTGGGTCTTCAAATCTTGGATAATTTCTTTGTCATTTCCAATCAACAACATATCACCCACATACAAGACCAAATATATAACACGGTCACCAATTAATTTAAAATAAACACAGTGATCCTCTTTGCTTCTGGTGAAGCCAAGTCCTCGTATATAGGTATCAAATTTCTGATGCCACATACTTGGTGATTGTTTTAACCCATACAAAGAATTTTTTAACCTACATACCAATTCTTTCTTACCCTTCCCTGCAAAGCCTTTGGGTTTCTTCATGTAGATCTCCTCTTCCAGATCCCTGTGAAGAAATGTTGTCTTCAAATCCATATGTTCTACCTCAAAATCAAATGCAGCAACAACAGATTAAAGTAATCTAAAAGAAGTAACCTTGGCAACAGGAGAAAAAATATCACCAAAATCAACTCCTGGCACCTGGGAATAACCTTTTTCTATCAATCGAGCTTTGTATTTCTACACCTTGCATTCTACATTCATCTTCTTCTTAAACTCCCATTTTCTCTCGATCGGCTTCCTTCCATCCGACAACTCCACCAGATCCCATGCCTCATTTTTGTGCAAGGATGCCATTTCATCAACCATGGCATCCTTCCAGGGTTTTCCATCCCCTGAATCCACTGCCTCCTTGATAGTTCTGGGATCATCATCATTGATAGTTAAAGAAAAATTTGAACATAAAGCAGATGGACTATACCTTTTTGGCTGCCTTCTTGCCCAATTTTATCTTCTCACAACTGGAGTTTGTGGCTCTTCCTCTTCTAAATCTTCTTCTGTTGTAGAGTCTATTTCATCCTCCTTTAGATCAAACTCTGTCTTCTCAGGTTCCTCTAGTAGGACTTCATGTCTAACAACATATTTCACCTCTCTAAACACCACATCTCGGATGTACACAACTTTCCTTGTTTATGGGTTCCAAAGCTTGCAACCTTTTAAACCATCCTTATACCCAATAAAGATGTACCTTTCAAATTTATTATCCAACTTGGTCCTTTTCTCCTTTGGAACATGTACATATGCATCACATCTAAACACCCTCAGATGTGAAAGAGAGGGTTTATTACCAGTCCATACCTCATGTGGAGTCTTATCCTCCAACACTGATGAAGGTGTGACCTGTTAACCAGGTAACATGTAGTCTCCATTGTCTCTCCCTAGAATTCTTCTCCTAACCCGGTACCACTGAGCATGCTTCTTGATTTTTCCATCAGTGTTCTATTCATTCTTTCTGCAACTCCATTTTGCTGAGGTGTGTATGGATTAGTCTTATGTGATGCTATACCACACTTCTTATAGAACTCTTCAAATTCCTTCTTGCAGAATTCTCCACCATTATCTATCTTCAACACCTTTAACTTCTTCTCTATATGGTTTTCCACTAGAGCCTTAAATTCGTTAAATCTGTCAAAGACTTCAGATTTCTTCCTCAAGAAATATATCCATGTATTCCTTGAGAATTCATTTATGACTGAAAAATAGTACACATACTTTCCCAGTGATGGAACCGACACAGGTCCAAACACATCACTGTGCACAAGCTCTAATATCTTGTTCGCCCTCTTAGCACCAGAAGGAAAACTCACCCAATTCTTCTTCCCATATACACAATGTTCACAGAAATCAAAATCTAGAGAGAAATTAGACATACCTTCTACATACCATTTCCATGCAGTATCTGAAGGCCCTTCTCTCCAATATGTACAAGCCTTTGATGCCATAGCATGGTCTTTTCTCTAGTGACCGCTAAGCTTTCCGCTCCACTTTCAGGAACCACAGAACTATTGCACCCATTAATAAAAATGCTACCATGAAGCTTGTACAGAGTTCTAATCCGAACTCCCCACATTAATACCAGTGCTTCCTGAACCATCATGTAGGTATCTTTCTCGAACACTGTTTTTACACCTGCATCATCCATCTTGCTTACAGAAATCAGATTTCTGGCCAATGCAGGAATATGTAGAACACCAGGAAGTGTTCTAATCCTTCCACCTTGCATCTTCAACTTGAATTTTTCATGTCCAACGATTTTGGGCTTCCTTTCATCCCCTAAGAAGACATCACCACCATCATACTTCTCATACTCGTAGAACCACTCCCTATGGGGAGTGAAGTGAAAGGATGCACCTGAGTCAATAAACCATGCCTCATGATCTACATGTGTATTTGAAGAATAAGCCAAATACACATCCCCACCTTCATCTGAGGTGGTTTTTTCCTCTACAAAAGGGGCATCATCAAATCCCTTTCCTTTCTCATGAGCTTTAGATCTGCAGTCCTTTTTGTAGTGCCCTTGCCTTCCGCATTTCGAGCACACCTTTACAAACTTTCCTAGAGATTTATATCTCCCACTCGAAACCTTGTTCTTGTTTATGTTCTGGGACCTTCCTTGTACATATAAGGCATCTCCATTCTGTCCCTCCATATTTCTCCGTCTCATTTCCTCCGACAACAAGGCTGAGACAATGTCATCAAAATTCAAGGTAGTTGTATTGCTACCTATTGCAATAAGCAGACTGTCCCACGAATCTGGTAGAGAACACAAAAAACTGATGCACTTATCTGATGTAGGAGCATCTAACCCCTCGTAAATTGAAGAGGAATCTGAAGCCGAGCGAGGAGGACGTGGACAGTCGAGCTGAACAAAGGGAGAAAAATCTGCTCTAAAATAGATTTAAAGAGGATTTGATGGATATTGTTATCTGTGTGCATGTATTTGAAGAGTTTTCGTTGGAGGAAAATAAGGAGAGGATCGGATCGATCCTTCCTATCTAAGGCTTTTTATATAAATATAATGTGATAGGGGTGTGAAAAAAATATCTGTTTTGTGAGGAAATTGTGAGTGAACAAGATGTAGTCGAGCGTGAGCTCGTTTCTAAGGCTGAAAGGCCTTAGCTTGTACTGTTTTGTATAATATATGAAAGCCTGTTCGAGTGTGAAGTGTATATGCAATGAGTGTATTGTATAATTAAGTTAAATCCTGTGTTCAAGCTTGTTGATCGACCATCGATCACCCGTGGATCGATGGCAATCTAAATATCGTTTAATTGTTATGTATGGGGTCGATGCGTGTGTAATACGGATTGGATTAATGTTGAATTGACACAGTGCAAGGGATTCAACCCATTTGACGGGACAAGTTTTAATGCAGGAAATTGTTTTAGATTTATCCAATCGCAGAGGATCGGGCCAAAGGCTCAAATCAGCATTGTGCAATCGGATCGGACAAAAGATGTTCATATCGTGGCATACGACAATGAACCAGATGCAAAGTGTTATAAGCTTGGATTTAAAGGTGAATCGGGTCCGATTGATCGCATCGGAGGACATAGTTCCAATCGGATCGAAACTATGGAAGGCGGGTTTGAAACGAAACTGCAAAGTGCCGATTAGCGATTTCCGATTAATCAGATCGGAATTGTGAAGTTACCGACGGTTAGAAGATGAGATCGAGTCATTGCGATCTCCGATCGCGATTGAATTGGGTCGGAGGTATTTCATATTGCATCGGATCGGAGTAGGATGGATCGGCGGGACTACCAATGTTTATAGGGCCGACTGTATTTATTTTAAATCCATATATTCCCACATATTTGTATTTGTGTGGTGTGGGGTTTTAAAGCTTAACACCTATATTGAAATGTTTGCGATGATTATGTATGGATGGCACGATTTTAATGAAGATCCACGTCAATAAGTTAAAAGGTTTTAAGTTTAAAACGCTTCCGATTAGGCTTAATGGGCCATAACCCACAGGCCCAGGTTCAAGATTTTTACATGAAAAGGGATTTTGGGCTTACCCCAAGATTTCTTTTCATCAAGTGGTATCAGAGTAGGGAAAGGATTTCCTGCGAAGAAAAGAAAGAAGAATGCAAGTAGAAAGGGAAAGAGGTACAGTTGAGTTAAAGCTGGAGAGTTTATGGTCTTACCGTCATGCGAATGGCGGCGGCGAAAGGTGAGAAGATTTGCAGCAACCTAGAGCAAGGTGTGCTCAATTGGTTCCAGAGGACAGAACCAGAAGGATGCCAAAAGACCGAGTGCGGAGGGCTTGGTGAGGTATCATGTAACAGAAGGAGACTGTTACTGCAGAGGTTGGTTGCAGCTCACAGAAGATCATGAAGGCAGTTCCACTGAAGAGATACAATGGGTAGAATTGCTAAAGACCAGGAGAAGTATATGACCAGGAGGTCATAAATTTTTTTTTACCTCGGGAGTCTGATGCAGGAGCATCTAACCCCTCGTAAATTGAAGAGGAATCCGAAGCCGAGCGAGGAGGACGTGGACAGTCGAGCTGAACAAAGGGAGAAATTTTTTCTCTAAAATAGATTTAAAGAGAATTTGATGGATATTGTTATCTGCGTGCATGTATTTGAAGAGTTTTCGTTGGAGGAAAATAAGGAGAGGATCGGATCGATCCTTCCTATCTAAGGCTTTTTATATAAATATAATGTGATAGGGGTGTGAAAAAAATATCTGTTTTGTGAGGAAATTGTGAGTGAACAAGATGTAGTCGAGCATGAGCTCGTTTCTAAGGCTGAAAGGCCTTAGCTTGTACTGTTTTGTATAATATATGAAAGCCTGTTCGAGTGTGAAGTGTATATGCAATGAGTGTATTGTATAATTAAGTTAAATCCTGTGTTCAAGCTTGTTGATCGACCATCGATCACCCGTGGATCGATGGCGATCTAAATATCGTTTAATTGTTATGTATGGGGTCGATGTGTGTGTAATACGGATTGGATTAATGTTGAATTGACACAGTGCAAGGGATTCAACCCATTTGACGGGACAAGTTTTAATGCAGGAAATTGTTTTAGATTTATCCAATCGCAGAGGATCGGGCCAAAGGCTCAAATCGACATTGTGCAATCGGATCGGACAAAAGATGTTCATATCGTGGCATACGACAATGAACCGGACGCAAAGTGTTATAATCTTGGATTTAAAGATGAATCGGGTCCGATTGATCGCATCGGAAGACAGAGTTCCAATCGGATCGAAACTCTGGAAGGCGGGTTCGAAACGAAACTGCAAAGTGCCGATTAGCGATTTCCGATTAATCAGATCGGAATTGTGAAGTTGCCGACCGTTAGGAGATGAGATCGAGTCATTGCGATCTCCGATCGCGATTGAATTGGATCGGAGGTATTTCATATTGCATCGGATCGGAGTAGGATGGATCAGCGGGACTACCAATGTTTATAGGGCCGACTGTATTTATTTTAAATCCATATATTCCCACATATTTGTATTTGTGTGGTGTGGGGTTTTAAAGCTTAACACCTATATTGAAATGTTTGTGATGATTATGTATGGATGGCACGATTTTAATGAAGATCCACATCAATAAGTTAAAAGGTTTTAAGTTTAAAACGCTTCCGATTAGGCTTAATGGGCCATAACCCACAGGCCCAGGTTCAAGATTTTTACATGAAAAGGGATTTTGGGCTTACCCCAAGATTTCTTTTCATCAAGTGGTATCAGAGCAGGGAAAGGATTTCCTGTGAAGAGAAGAAAGAAGAATGCAAGAAGAAGGGGAAAGAGGTACAGTTGAGTTAAAGCTAGAGAGTTTATGGTCTTACCGTCGTGCGAATGGCGGCGGTGAAAGGTGAGAAGATTTGCAGCAACCTAGAGCAAGGTGTGCTCAATTGGTTCCAAAGGAGAGAACCAGAAGGATGCCAAAAGACCGAGTGCGGAGGGCTTGGTGAGGTATCATGTAACAGAAGGAGACTGTTACTGCAGAGGTTGGTTGCAGCTCATAGAAGATCATGAAGGCAGTTCCACTGAAGAGATACAGTGGGTAGATTTGCTAAAGACCAGGAGAAGTATATGACCAGGAGGTCATAATTTTTTTTTTACCTCGGGAGTCTGATGCAGGAGCATCTAACCCCTCGTAAATTGAAGAGGAATCCAAAGCCGAGCGAGGAGGACGTGGACAGTCGAGCTGAACAAAGGGAGAAAAATCTGCTCTAAAATAGATTTAAAGAGGATTTGATGGATATTGTTATCTGCGTGCATGTATTTGAAGAGTTTTCGTTGGAGGAAAATAAGGAGAGGATCGGATCGATCCTTCCTATCTAAGGCTTTTTATATAAATATAATGTGATAGGGGTGTGAAAAAAATATTTGTTTTGTGAGGAAATTGTGAGTGAACAAGATGTAGTCGAGCGTGAGCTCGTTTCTAAGGCTGAAAGGCCTTAGCTTGTACTGTTTTGTATAATATATGAAAGCCTGTTCGAGTGTGAAGTGTATATGCAATGAGTGTATTGTATAATTAAGTTAAATCCTGTGTTCAAGCTTGTTGATCGACCATCGATCACCCGTGGATCGATGGCAATCTAAATATCGTTTAATTGTTATGTATGGGGTCGATGCGTGTGTAATACGGATTGGATTAATGTTGAATTGACACAGTGCAAGGGATTCAACCCATTTGACGGGACAAGTTTTAATGCAGGAAATTGTTTTAGATTTATCCAATCGCAGAGGATCGGGCCAAAGGCTCAAATCGGCATTGTGCAATCAGATCGGACAAAAGATGTTCATATCGTGGCATACGACAATGAACCGGACGCAAAGTGTTATAAGCTTGGATTTAAAGGTGAATCGGGTCCGATTGATCGCATCGGAGGACAGAGTTCCAATCGGATCAAAACTCTGGAAGGCGGGTTCGAAACGAAACTGCAAAGTGCCGATTAGCGATTAGCGATTAATCAGATCGGAATTGTGAAGTTGCCGACGGTTAGGAGATGAGATCGAGTCATTGCGATCTCCGATCACAATTGAATTGGATCGGAGGTATTTCATATTGCATCGGATCGGAGTAGGATGGATCGGCGGGACTACCAATGTTTATAGGGCCGACTGTATTTATTTTAAATCCATATATTCCCACATATTTGTATTTGTGTGGTGTGGGGTTTTAAAGCTTAACACCTATATTGAAATGTTTGCGATGATTATGTATGGATGGCACGATTTTAATGAAGATCTACGTCAATAAGTTAAAAGGTTTTAAGTTTAAAACGCTTCCGATTAGGCTTAATGGGCCATAACCCACAGGCCCAGGTTCAAGATTTTTACATGAAAAGGGATTTTGGGCTTACCCCAAGATTTATTTTCATCATTATCTTCATCTGATATTTTAATATCAACATATAACAACTGGCTTACCACAGTATTGAAGGTGTTCAAATTATTTGTCACCGAGTCTCCATCCTTCATCCTTAGGTTATACAGCTTTTTCCGCAAGAACAATTTATTCACCAGAGACTTAGATTGGTAAAAAGTCCTAAGTTTGTCCCACAAATTCTTCACCATAGCTTCCCCAGATACATTCAACAATAACGAATTTGAGACACACAACCATATTGTGCTCTTCGCCTTCCGATCCAACTTCTTCTAGTCTTCATCTGAAATTGTCGTTGGTTTAGTACCTAGATCTACCATGATCCACTGATCTTTATCCACCAGCAAATCCTCCATCTTGAGCTTCCACAACTCAAAACTCTGACCATTAAATTTCTCAATCTCTATCTTTTCACTACTCGCCATGTTCTTTCACCACAAGAATCAATCCCGTAGATATCCCACTGAACAGGGTCTACCACAGGCCTGAGCAAAAAAACCCTCAGCAACAAAAGCTTCCCCTTGAAGTCGAAACAACTCAGAAACCAAATGTAGGTTTTAACCCTGTACATAAATTATCTACAAATGAATCTTAAAAATAGAAAATAAACAATAGTGAGACCATAAAACATAAAACATATATACAAAGAGATTTTCCCCTGGATCCCAAATTGGGACAACCAGCTTGATTTTTCATTATATTTATTTTAGTGTTACAACACATATATATATACATCTCAAAGCATACATAAACCCCAATCCATTAACCTTGGATTAGAACATAACCGTAGTTCCCTTGACTGGATCTACAAAATACCTTGGGCCGAAAACCATCATGCCCCAAAACCATGTGAAAACCCATGCACACAACCATGGGTGGGCCGCCCACCGAAAAATAGCTTCCATTTTTTTTCCCCAGGTGCTGCCCCGGACCCTAAATAGGGGGGGCTGCCGCCCCCCCTGCTGCGTTCTGTGCAATGTACAGGGGTGGCTATCGCCCCCCACCCGTGCATTCAACTAATTGTGGAAAAAATATAGCACATACCCCATAGTAATTTTGTTTCACCAAGCTAATATACGGTTGCAACTATTGTCTTTTAGACCTAAGATTTATTTTGAGCTTCTGTGTTTGTGTTTTTCCATTTCTCATTTTAACATTAGCTTCATAGTATCATGATTACTTGGAATTCATAGTATTATGCTCCAATTTCCTTCATGTATTATGTTTTTTCTCTAAAAATTTATTTTTTTAAGCTTAATTGCCTCAACTTCCATGAACTACATTTGCTTGTGATTGAAGTCCCATAGCTGACTCCATGCCTAATGGTATCCTTTCATACATTTTCCACCTGCAAAATCACTTATAATAAAAAAAGAGTTAGCCATCTGCAAATTGATTTCATCTCGAATATTTCATTATTTTCCTTGAGAGATACCTCTCTGATTGGAAGGGCTAACTTCCAGTCCAAGTGGTTTGAAATAGTTACACTAGGTTGAAAATTGAGCAACCCAATTGGTCCCAACTTAGTGACAACAAGCCTTGTCATAAAAATATGCCTTGGTCCCATGAAGATATATCCAGTCCATACCCAAAAGCATGATATACGAACCCAACAGTAATAAATTCAAATGTGTTGATGTGGACATACCAGTCAACTCAAATGCACAAGATCTCTCCCAATCATGAACTCTCTTCTTGGTACTTGTATCCAACTGCACTAACCAAGACTATGCATGCACTTCTTTATTCAAACCACACTTATCCACCAGGCCAGGATTAACATAACAATAATTAGATCCAAGGTAAATCAAAATAGAAACAACTTGATCACAAATCTTATCGCCCATCTCGATAATAGAGGTCTGGTGATCTACCTGCCTATTATCTAGCACCACATAGATCCAGAGAATACTTTGTCCAACATCTCAGACTATTTGTCCCTCATGCACATTGTAGATATGTGGTATACCACCCTGATGTTGTGGACAACCTCTCCTACGATGATCTTTGCCACAAGTCCAACATTATAAATGCTTCCAACCTTTTTTCTTATTATGCTTCTCATATAGAAGTCCTTTTCCTCTACCATATGTATTGAAATTCTTAGGTTGTGCAACATTCTCTTTATTACCTATATCTTGAGGTTTTTCTCGCTTCTTGTCCCATATTCCTTTATTCTTATCATTACCTTTCCAGTCTGGCTTTGTCTTAGATTTGAGCTTCGATTGCTCATAACAATGATTTAGCTTTCAAATGGCCTCCTCTAATGATCTAGGCTCATCAACAAAAATCCTATATTTAAATTTTATGAGGAACCCACCAATGAATCTCTAAATATTGTCCTTCTCCTCCTTGAGGTACAACACATACCTCAACAACTCCAAAAATCTGCTAGTGTACTCCTCATCGATCACATATCCCATATTTAGCTCATAAAGCTCTTTTTCCCTATCATCATAGTATCTCTTCATTAGATACTTCTTCTAGAATAGCCTCTTTAACTCACTCCAAGTTAGTTCCTCCTCATAAATATCTTTGAAGTTCTTTACATCTTCCCACCAAATATTTGATTTACCTTTGAGGCTGAATGTGGCTATTATGGCTTTCATGTTTTATGAGTAATCATGCAACCTAAAGAACTTCCTCATACCAAGAAACCATGCATCTACTTCCTGTTATTTCTTCATCTCTTTGTCAAATGTGGGTGTCTTTACTTTCTTAAACTCATCCAGAAAATATCCTATGTCACTCCTCCTGTAAAGATGAAAATGATGATGATCAGAATTCCTATCAGAACCAGAACTAGAATGGTACATGTGTCTGTTACCTCTCCTATCAGAAGTGTACAAGAATCTACCATCTCTAATCGTCTCATCTCTACTCGACCTGTGACCACCAAGAGACCTACTTCCACATGCCCCATTAGTCTCATCCTCTTGTCCATATCTGATCCAAAGTGGTCATTGTCATTGAAAATATAACAAACTCTTAAGGATTACTACATTAACCTATGCTTTATTTTCTTGTGCCTGTATGATTTTGTCATGATCTGCTTTACAACTCCTTATTTATTCCTTCAAACTTCTCAGTGTGTCTGCTAAGTCAGAAGAGTGCCCAACACCATGAGACTCATATGATTCATAAGGAGAATCTTTGTAGTCTACCATCTTACTAGTCATCTTGGTTTCTTTCTGCAAGGCTTTCATGTTAGCTAAACCAAATCATAAGATCAACCAAATCAACACAATTCATCTATAAACATAGTCATAACATCATATAGACATATAACACATAAGTATATCAACACATGAACAACATTCTAGCTAGAGTCTAGTCATCAATGCATGACCATATCAATGTACACTAACAATACGTAAGTACTTGACATGTATAAATGACATGTAACCAATCATACACTCATGAAGACACATTTCACAACAACATCATCAACTCTCCCATGGTGACATCACTGCCACCATGACCAACGACATGTGGATGCAACAAGTACGTAGACCAAAAGTATGATAAACACATGTGCAACCAACATAAATTCATGACCAACACATCGACCATCCAGTTCGAGGGGTGAACCATGCTACGATACCACTCTGTAACATCCTCTTCCCACATCTACCCAAGTAACCAACCAACCAGGGTAAACATGTGACGAGAGGCTACTATGATCTGATTCAACCTCCCAGGTGACCTTAAGGAAGTGGAATTGACGGAAACACATCAACAGACTTTCCACATCAGCAATAAAACTCCCAAAAGCCATCCCAAACACTCAAGTAACTAGCCCCTAGGTCCCATTGAGTTTTTAAACCATTAAACCCTCAGATTCTACCTTGATATGGACAAGGGTGTGCCTAGAAGGCTCTGGATGCTCCCACAACATGGGCATGCATGTGTCCAGGGATTTTTTTCCCTCAAACTTGTGTGAATGTCCTCGAGATTTGAGTGTAACACCACCTTCCCACATATACCCAAGTAACCGACCAACTAGGGTAAACATGCGACACAATGCTACTATAATGAGATTCAACCCCCTATCTGACCTTACGGAAGTAAAACCGACAGAAAACACAACCTACATACCTTGTACATCATCAATGACACCCCTAGGAGGTAACCCAACCTTTCAGGCCTCCTACCCCTAGGTCAGACTGACCTTTTGGCATCTTTGAGCCATAATCGCAGGCATAACACTGCATGACAGCAACAAGGAGGCTATAGCCGCAAGCATAACACTGCATGCCAATGAACATGGCCCAAAATAATTAGTTCTATGCCTACAACTCTAGTATTTTAGCCACCTTTTTAGGCCCAAAGCCCAAGTATCTACCTAGAACTTCATGAAAAATCAAGGGATGATAAAAATAATAGGACAATGATACAAAAGCAATCACATCGATAAGAACTCATATGGACCTCTCCTAGCCATGATAGGAATTTTGTCAAACATGTCACAAACATTGAATCTACAGGTGTAAACAATAGATTTAAGCACAGGGGTATCATACTTATCTGAGAATCGCTAAGAATCATTGCTCGTTTACATCATTAGTTGCAATACAATATATTTTACCATAGATACATCGTGCATTCATTTACAAGTAAAAACATGGATAGATCCATACATCATCACTGATCAAACACATGCTTGTAATCAACACAATAACCAAAGAAATACGATGGATACAACAACAATAGAATCCACATAGAAACCAGTACATTTGCATAAAAAATACCAAAGGAATGATATCTTCATTACTGAATGTAAAAACCAACCGAAGATGGAACTTCCACATTCCACACAACCATAGATTTGCTGAGCCAAATCTCTCTTCAGCTAATCAGCCCCGTGATATATTCCAAGCATTAATGTGGGACTAAAACCGAAAGAACCAACCAAGGAATCCCAATGTTAAACCACCTCACCCTCATCAATATAAATAAGGCTTTATCGTGATCCATCCTGGATCACTAGGAGAACACAATAAACATGTCATAACCGACTTTACCGTGATATAAACTTGATCACTAGGCCAACACAAGCATGGATATTACCGGATTTTCTCTGCCTAAACCATGAGGAATTTTCCTGTCTCCTAGTCTCTCAGGCTTTACCGCAAACCACAGTCTAAATCATGTGTCACTAGGCCCTAAACCGAGACATACTCTCTAGGCTTTACTGTAAATACCAAACCTAGGATACCTAGGCCTGATGGAGAGAAAACCACCTCTAGGCTTTACTGTATATCTCGTCATTCACTGGTCAAGGATTCCTATGCCTACCGAGGCAACACACTCTATGACTTTACTGAAAATCACAATCTAGTTCATGTGTTACTAGGACACATGTTATATCAATTCATAGGTCCACCCCACTCAGCTTGGAATCCATCTAGTAATCCAGCTAAACCAAAACATGAGAATTCCACAACACCATGGTTATCTAGAAATTGCAAGGCTAGGCTGAAAACACTCTCACACCTGGAAAAACCCGTGCAAAGACAAAAAAGAACAACATGCATGATAGATCTAGCAAGGAAATCATATATGCAAAGAAATACCCGCCAAGAATCCTATTGTAGTTTCTTGATTCTTGCTCCTCCTTGTGTTCTTCCTCATTCTTCCTGCTTTCTTGCCTTTCTTGTTCCAATAAAAAAATGCTCCAAGAAAATCTTAGTGTCCAAGAGTGAGAGAGAGATAGAGAATAATGAGAGAGCTCAAAAAATGCGCTTACAAAAGGTACTAACTGATCCTCATAAGCTTGTTTATAGCAGTTGCCTCTATTTTCTTCATTTTCCATTATTTTCCTTCATTTTCTTCCTCACATGAAACCTGTGACCTTTCATCTCCCTTTTCTCCTAATTTCCATTATTCTCATAAAAAAATGTGTCAAAATTTCCATTTTCCCTTTCCAAAGCCTTTTCCAATTTCCTTAGCCATATTAAACCAAATGAACACCTACTAGGATGTTTTTCCCAACATACATCTTGGAATAAGTGTCCCATCAACAATGGTTATCATTTGTAACTTTTATTACATGGAATTTTCACCAGGTTCATTACATTGAGTAAATTTTTTAGGCCTAGAGCCTAGGTCACTGCACAAAACACCATGACAGTTTCAGAAATGAAACATAATAGAAAAATAATGATGAAAAATAAAACACTTGAACAAGGACTTGAATGGGCCCCTACTAGCCATGACTGACATTTAGTCAAACATGTCACAAATATGTAATCTACAGGTTTAAATAATAGATCTGAGCATAGGGGTCTCATACTTATTTGAGAATCACTAAGAAGCATTGTAGCCTCATCACATTAACTGCATTACCATCTAATTGGGCATAGATACATTGTTCATTCATTTAAAAATCAAAATATGATGAGATCCATACATCATCACCATCATAAAAGACATTCATAACCAGAATACAAACAATAGAAATGATGAGCACATAACAACCATATAAGCCACATAATAAAAATCATATTTACCATCAATACAAGACAAAAGATCTATTTTTTCCATAAGAAAAATGAAACCAAGTCTTGGACTTTCACGTTCCACCCGACCATAGACATGGCTGAGCCAAAATCTCTCTTCAGCCAGTCACCCTCATGCCATATTCAAAGCATGAATGTGGGATCTAATAAAACTCATCAATCAAAGCCAAACTAGGGCTTCTAGAGGCCAAACCACTTCAACCCTCAACCAGTGATTCCACCTCTACACAGTAGGACATCACAACCATCACTATATTGGTCTCCACCCAAGCTGTCCAGGGATCCATAGCGTTTTTTCGAACCAGGGCTTCCACAACTAGTAACTCAACCCATAGATGTCATCGAGCTTCCAGAGTGTTTTTGAAACCAAGGATTCTCGGACTAGTAACTCAACCCACCAAGGGCTTCCAAAGCGTTTTTATAACCAAGAATTTTAGGACTAGTAACTCAACCCAAGTTCTTACAAGGATTCCAAAGTGTTTTCCAACCAAGGCTTCCAATAAGTAATAACTGAACCCACAACCAAAAGCACATGTGAACCAACCAAAAAAAGCAAGCAATGAAATGAACCCACAATTCCATGGATATCTAGAAAATGGCAAGGCTAGGAAAATCCACTATCAATCTAGGAAATCCTCTATTCCAATGACAGATCATGACCAAGAAACGACATGCATATGCCATGTATGCCAAAACTAGCGAGGAAAACATACATGCAACTCGGTACTTGCAAACAGTAACTGATGTAACTACTGATCCCAATGTCCTTTTATGATTTCCTGCTCTTCCTTTTCCTTCTTGCTCCAAATCTCCAAGTATGCCACACTTTCCTAGAGTGCTCCGAGAACTCTAAGTATCCAAGAGTATGAGAGTGAGAGAGAGATAATAATGAGAGCTTCAAAACTCCATTGACAAAAAACCATGAATTGATCCTCATAAGCCTTTTTATTAATGAGGCCTATATTTTCTTCATTTTCCATTAGTTTCCTTCATTTCCCTCCTCACATGCAACACGTGACCTCTCACCTCCATTTTCTCCTATTTTCCATTATTTTCATAAATAATTTCCAATAAATGCCACTTTTCCTTTCCAATAAATTCCACTTTGCCTTTTCTAGTTTCCATAGCCATAATAAACCATATGAACACCCGCACTAGGATGTTTTTCTAGACATTTAGCTTGGAATATGTGTCCAATGACCTTGGTTATTATTTTTCATTTATTAAATTTTATTACATGGAATTTTCACTAGGGTTGTTACACTTGGCTTGTGGGATCCTCTACAAGAGATGATTTCACATTATGATCTAGATTTTAAGGACTCTATAGAGTCACTGGAAGACCTCTTCTAGTAATGGTCCATGATACTAATAATCAAATTAAGTTGTGGCACTAAATATTGACTCATCTCCACTATGAAGCTCTTCCTAAATTGAAGAAATTGGTGTCTGGGATCCCTTATGTTCAAGCTCAACATGATGGAGTATTTCTCAGTTACACTAGTGGAAAGAAGACAAGGGGGCAATTCCCCTCTAAAAATAATAAGAATAATGACATCCTCCAACTCATTCATTCTAACATATGTGGTATGATTCCCATGCATTCAATTTGTGACCATCTCTACTACTTAACCTTCATCGACGATTTCTCAAGGAAGACATGGATATACTACTTGAAGAACAAGTATGAGGCCTTCAAAAATTTCAAGGATTTCAAGGCTTTGGTCGAAAACCAAATAGGGAAGAAAATTAAGAACTTCAAGTCTAACAACGGTGGAGAGTACATTTAAATTGTATTATTATATGTTTTCAAGAAGGAAGGAATCAAGAAGGAAACCATTATGCCCTATAATCGTGAACAAAATGGAGTGGCTAAGAGAAAGAACAAGTCCATTATGGAAGCTTCTTGAGCCATGCTACATGATCAAAATTTGTCGAAGTTCCTTTGGGGTGGAGTAACAAATACAACGATATATGTTCCAAATAGGGTACCTCATCAAGCATTGGAAAACAAGACTCCCGAATAAGTATTCACAGGTGTCAAGATTGACATTATTCATTTCCGTATATTTGGTTACCACATATATTTCCATGTACCGAAAGACAAAAGGAACAAGCTGGAAGCCACTATAAGAAAAGGTACATTTGTTGGGTATGGTGAAGATTCCAAACCATTTAGAATATATATTCATGTTCAAAGGAATGCTGAAATTATTAGGGATGTAAAATTTGATAAAGATGTTGCCCTTGGAAATGTAAGGGACCTTCCTTTACCTCCTCCTCTTGAGAATAAAATTGATGAAATGGTTATTCTAGAAGGTCCTTCCATGTAAGAATCCAAGAGAGACATTGTTGATTATCCCATGGATCCCATGGACACCTTGTATCCTCCTCCATGTGATCCCCCTACTAGGAAGAAGCCACTTTGTCTTCGTGACACATTTCAAGATGTCGAGAGACAAATTATCGCTAGAGGGACCTTTAAAGAAAGTAATAATTCATACAATTATCAAGGATATGTTGTAGCTATGAGTAATATGATTCAAGCTGAGTCTCACACCTTTCAAGAAGCCATGAAAGAGCAAGTATCGAAGGATTTTATGGTCGACAAATACAAATCAATTATGAAGAATGATGTATGGGATGCCGTTCCGAGACCAAAGGGAAAGTTTGGGGTGATTTCAAAATGGTTATTCAAAATCAAGCATGGAGCCGATGGAAGCATTGATAAATATAAGGTGAGGTTTGTGGCAATAGAATTCTCCAAGAAAGAGAGAGAATATTATGATGATAATTTTCTCCTATTGCTCAATATACCACCATTTATTTGATAGTTTCCATTGCTGAAAGTCAATGATGGACCCTTCATCAAATGGATGTGAAGATGGCATTCCTCCATGTCATGTTACAAGAATAAGTTTATGTTGAGCAACCATAAGGATTTGAAGTGGAGGATCGAAAGACTTATGGTTGCAGGTTGAAGAAGGAATTTAGTATGGCTTGAAGCAATTCCCCAAAGCATGGTACACCCACATAAATAGTTACCTGGTGAAGATTAGATTCATAAGAATAAGTGTTGATCCCAACATCTACTTTAAGGTGTGTTACAAGCAGTTTTTTCACATTTTTTCAATAGGTTTGAAAACTAGATCAATCAACATCCTTAAACACTTTGTCATTATCTCTCTAAAAATCCTTAAGCCTCTCCTGGACTTGCAACACTTACAAAATGAGTTTTGGGGCCCTAAACCATAATTTTGGGCTCAATTCACTCTGCATAACTAAGAGAGTGCATTGTCTTGCACCCTACATAATTGAGCAACTGCGTTGATTCTAGAATTTTAGGAAAATTAAAAAATATTTTCGAAGCCTCTCCTTTCAGAAGCTTCCAAGTTAGTTTTAACTATTTACCATGAATAGAGATATCAAATTCCTATATAATCCTACTTTATTGGACCTATCTCTTATCCCTTGAGCTCATCCTCACATCATATGTGGATCTTAAGCTTGAGATGGTAAATCCTAAACAACCAGTCTTACCCTATATATTTATTGCCCCCTATAAGGTCTAGGTTGTCTTTTGGAGATTGCCAGTGCCCTCACATTGTTGTTGTGAGCTTAAGGAGTCATCATTAATTTTCATTAGGGTTGAGTGTGAAGGTGTGCTTTGTGACAAGGATGGAAAATTCGATTTGGGAGACACATCTACAAAGTCATCTTCTATTTATGGTTGTAACTCTCTCCTTTATTATTAATACAAAAGACATCCTATTTTCCTATAATTTTGTTATTTTTATGCTCTTGTATTTCAATTCCATATTGAATCATTGAATGAAGATATTGGATTATGCTACATGGTTGTTGTAGTTTATTTTCTTGTTTAGTCATTATTGCAAGTTCCATTTATAGTGTGTGGAGCTAGGACTGGAACTTACAAGCGAAGAAGAGAGAAGGGCTTGATAAAGATTCCAAGTAGGCTTATTTTCCATACTCCAATTTCTTTAAGGAAATCATTGATTCTTTTGTCCTCTGTTGTTTTAAATCAGACCACTAGATCTAGGGGCTTCATTTTTTTCTGCGTAAGTGAAATTCCGCATAAAAAATTGGCGACTCCTCTAGGGAACACTATTTTCCCTTAGTGGTTTCCTTGACCTTAGCACTTTTTCACCTTTCAAAGCAACCTTCAATGAATTATTTAGACATTGATTGATCTTAAGAAAACCTCTGTTTGAGCTTGGTTGGGTTTCTTATGTTTTCTTTTGACTAAATTAGCCCCAATGCACTCGTTGTTCTGAGACAGAGTGCCCTAGTGCACCTGTGTCTTATCTGTACTTGCATTGCAATGCACTTTCTCCTATTCTGCGCCTGCGATGCATTGCACTTGATCATGTTCTACACCTGCGTTGATCCATTAGGATGCAAAAAATTTTCATTCCTTTTCTTGCTCTTTGATCTGCTTTGGTCCAAAAAAAATCCTTGAGTTTTCTGAGTTTGTCCATGTCTTTGAAAAGCCTTCATTATGTTTTATTAGCTTTTAGTGAGAATTTATTTGAATTTTTCTTTGTTCTCATCAATTGGGTCTTTTAAAAAAATTTCGCTCGATAAATGGTTGCTTGAATAAATTTATATTATAGTCATATTATGTGTGATTTCTCTTATCAATGATCTAGCTCCATCTTAGTTTTCATTGAATTTGAATATTGAGAGGAAATAAAATATTTTTTTTTCTCATTATTTGCATCATATAGGTTTTTTTTTTTTTTTTGGCTGCATTTTGTGTGTTGCATTACTCTTTATTTCTTCCCTCCCGTAGATATATATTCGTTAAAAAGAAATGATTTCTTCTTATCATGTTATATTGCATTGTAGGGAATTCAGGTGAACTCGCGGTGAGCCTTGAAAATTGAAACATAATAAAATATAAACTATAAAATTTATTGAATCAACCTAAGGAGAATATGTCACATTAATGAAAACATCTAGAGGTCTAGGCTAGATACATGTTTCAACGTATTTAAACACAGGAGTTGTCGTTCTTTTTCAACGTTACATTCTGAGAGTTATATCTCGTTCCACATACATAGATGTATAGGATCATTCTCCACATACCTTCGGGTATATAGGATGGCACTCCATGCATGATAAGTATATGGGAATTATCTCATCGAACAGTTACACATTATACAACACTACTACTGACTGTGCTTCCATGTACCTCCAGGTATATTTTGGAAGTCCACCATAAGATGAAATCTAGCCTTAGGAATCTAAGTCAACCACTTTGTCACTCGTGATACACCGAACACAACATTCAGGGAGATTACCAGAATGTATGTAAATCCTTGGTTTACCAAGGTGGTATATCGCAATTCATAGTGACTTGGTAATCCTTACTTGCCTAGTTACCCATTTGTTTTATTTTGTGTCTTTAATTTCTAAAATCAATTAATTGACCACTGAACAACATCCTTCCCATGGAACAACTCATTAGTGGATCTTAGCTTGAGACTAATGGCAATAGTTCTCAAGTCTACCAATCAAGGAAACCCCTCTAATGAGAATCCTAGTCCTTTTCCTTCTTTTGGAAATATTGGTGATCCTTATATGGAAACGTTGTCCCTTCCTAAATTTTCCATTGGTTTTCCAGTTTGGCTGTTTTTGAACCCTATGGTTTCGAATGTCCAAAATGCTCCTCAACCAATTTATCCTTTACCTGAACAACATCAACCTCAAGTTGATCCTAAAGTTGGGCCTTTTCCTTCTTCATTTTTTGTTTCTTCATCCTTTTCTTCCTCCTCGCCTGGTGAAAGTATTGATTCTAGTAGCCAGGAATCTAAGAAGAAGATGAAACAAAAGAAGAAGAAGAAGCAAAATAAGTAGGGGGAAACCAAACATCCATCGCTACCCATGTAACTAGTATGGAGACACCTTCCAATAAACCCCACAAATTTAATTTTCCTTGAAAGTTATGTAAGGGTGACCACCTTCTTAGAGATTGTCCTGGTCTTCCCCAGGTATTAGAAGTGGGGTCCACAGGCTCACATCAAACTTTATTTTCAGCTTCTAGATATTATTTTGGTGATAAACCATCGACTAGTGATCATAAGGCCCATAGTAATAAGGGTAAAATTAAGTTTCCCTGTAATTTATGTGAAGGTAATCATCCAATTCACATTTTCCCTTATATGGATGAAGCATCCAAATTGTTGGGAAATATTACTGTTTCTCAACCGCAACTTCTGGTTGGCTAACATAATCTTTCCCCTAATCCTCCACTAGTTGATGAAGTGAATGATCATAATCCATGTCTAGTCAATCCCACTCTCTCTAAATGTGAATCCCATGAGTTTGTTGTTTACCAACCACTAATTTAGAAAATGGTTGACTCGACTCCACCTTCAGTTGATAATACCTTTCCTATAGAGAGTGAAGTTCATGCTTCTTAGGTTCCTTATTTTTTCAGGTTCCAATGAACTGGGGGGAATCCTCTCGTTCCAATGACATAGGGGGACAATCCTCCCATTCCCACGGCACAGGAGGGAAATCCTCCCATTACCACAACACAAGGGAGAATTTATCCTATTCCTATAGCACAAGGGGGAAATTTTTCCATTCCCATGACACCCCCTCCAAGTAGTATTGTCGCTTCCTTTGATTGGATTCGATTGTTAGGATATCGTCTTCCTCCTTACGTGCCCTTCCAGATCATCGTAAAAGATTATAATATAATAGTGCCTGGCATAATCATAAAGTAATTCTCGTCTGTTATTATTTTATCCTCAACTGCGGGGGGGAAAATTTCGGTTCTCCGCATCTTGTTCCCGTTACCCAGAATATGTTGGCCTTTAATAAAGGAACTAGTCAACTGTTATGGATCCTCCTTAGTTGCCTATTAGTTTTGGAGGAAATATTGTCCTTGTCGATGTGATGGTAGTCCAAGGCCCTATGGATTTTAATTTATTCCTTGGGCATGACTATGTTTATGTCATGGGAGCTCTTGTATCTTCACTCTTTCATGTGATGTGCTTCCCGCATGAAGGAAGAATCGTGAATATTGAATGGCTTTCGTTTTTTGGTCCTAATTTGATTTTCAATCAACCATATTCCCTAAATGGTCCTTATGTGTGAGTGGTATCTCTGTCGCCATAGGTTAATTATGTGGAAACCTATCCCATGCCCTTACCTACAGTTGAAGAGGAGCCACTCATTGTTTGCTCAACTTCTTTTGATGTATATCCAGTAGGAGATATGGTGATTCATTTACTGAGAGCATTGGAGCTTGGTATTTCTTTTGGATCCCTTGATATGTATCCTTTCTAAAGCATTTTTATCTCATCTGATGAGAAGCTCTTGGAAAATATGGTCTTTTATAGACCATGTTCAAGGAATAAGGAACTAGAGCAAAGTTCTTTTTCTTGTGTCAAACTCGTTAAAAAATGAAACAACGCATCAGAGAAGAGTTCCTTTTCTTGTGTCAAGCTCGTTAAAAAATGAACAAGTCCCCCTCCAGTTTGATTCTTTGATTATATCTTTTAAATTCCCAGTCGAGTCTTTCACTTGATATCGTAAATGCATCTTCATTCCATCCACCTGTTAGTAACCAGTAGTATACTTAGGTGAATGAAATGAATCTTGGGAGGCATGTGCCTAAAATTAAGTCATTATACTGGGGGCATTGAAACCAATCTCAAGCATAGTTTTTCTTTGTTTCAAGCTTGTGTAAAAATGAAACCAATTTCAAGCATAATTTTTTCCTTCGTTTCAAGCTTATGTAAAAATGAAAGCATTCTCATCCTATTCTCATGATTTCTATTTTTATCAGCCTGTTTTTGCTATATGAACCTTGGTTTTCTCAGACTATCATCACCATCTACTTGGCTAATCATATGATTGCACTTGGTTTTTTACCCTTGTCTGGGAACTACTGCAGTGATTGGGCTTATTAGCTTGCCTCTTGAACTCTACGTGTTTTGGAGCAGTTCCATCATGACCAAAAACATTTGCTACCCTTTATCCCACTCGTTCCTCTTGGAGGAGTCCTCTTTCAACTCTTTCCAGGCTCCCTAAACATGAAAAGATAGCCAAACACTTGTCTCTTTGAACTCGTTAAAGTAAATGAAAATTCGTCTACCCAGTATAAATTTAACCCTTTTCCAGACTAGGATAAAATATTTACAAAATAGGAATATCTTAGTTGAACATTTCTAAGAGGTTCTCTTGAGTATCGTTTTCTTCCTTTTTAGGCTCAAGAGAAATTTATGAAAAGAAACCCTAGGAGTTTTATTTTTTCACCTCTTTTTCAAACTCTCTAAACATTAAAAAGAAGTTGAGTTACACCTTTGGTAGACTCGTAAAAGAATCAAATAATGTTGGAATTATCAAATATGATGGGACCGAACCACTCCTTCTCAGGGTTCATTAAAAATACTTAGAGGGATTCATATGAAGGATGAACTTATAGATCAAGCATATGTTCCTCAATATTGTCAAAAATAAAGAGGTACTGACCATAAATGGTTGGGGAAATTGGGGAAATGAGATTCTTGACCTATTATTGAGTGTGAGCCACTCTTTAACATGATACTCTTTCACTTCATCTCTATGAAAGTTGGCTTGGGAAATTTGCTGCCTCTTTGGTTCATCACACCATATCAAAATCCTCCATAATTTGTTTTGAGTCAATGTTTCCAACTCCATAAAGTGTCACTGATATGTTAAAGAGAATTCCTTCAGTTGATATCAGCTACAATTATCTTAAGCCTCCATTCATGATTGTCATTCCTGAACTAGTTCCACATCAACATCATTTTGTCTCAAATCTTGATACCCGCTTCATGTCGTTGATGGGGGATACATCAAGGCTCTCCTGCAATGGGTCTCTTCCTGTCTACATCAACTCATTAACCATGAAGTTGAATTAGAAACTCCCTTTGGTACCTTGGAGCTTGCATACATCAATGTCAATTTTCCTCTCTCTCGATGACAAGTCCTCATCATTGGCCTTCGACCAAAATATTTTGCATTGTGTTCGATTTCACCTCCTTTATTCACACCACATAAATTTTCCTATGGTTCCTTGAGAGGCATTAACATCATCAGTGGTTTCTCTCACATTTTTTAACGAATTACATCATTGTCCAGTAATCATATGGTTTCTACCATGCTTTACTTCATCTCATTTATCTGCATGGTTATACTCATACATTAAGAGATCGAGTGATTGGTATAAAAGACCCCATATCTAGTTCCATCCATTTAGGATGTGATTTAAGGATTAATACAATATTACAAAGTATGATGTCTATGATCATTCAGATAGTCATTCGAGCATGAGTCCACACTTTTTCATCAGTGGATGAGACTACTTAATCATTGTACATGTCATATTGGCTTATTTTCTAAGCATGGGTATGCCTCCCTTAACAATGATATCATGATGATAATTTTTATTATAATAGATGATGATCTTGATCAATTTGTTCTTGATCCAGACTTGTCACAAGGTAAAGAACTTCAGTCCTCAACCACTAATTTTGACTTTGTACTTTAGGGGGAAATCCGTTACATGACATTTTTCCACATATATTCAGTAGGCTTCAAAATTGGATCAATCAACATCCTTGAATAGTTTTTCAATATCCCTCTGCAAATCCCTAAGCCTCTCCTTGACTTGAAACACTTAAAATCTAAGTTATCGGGCCCTAAACCCTAATTTTGGGCTTAGTTCACTCTGAATAATTGAGTGATTGCATTGCAGTGTAGTTTCTCCTTCTATGAGGGTGCACTACAATGCACCTTGCATAACTAAGAAACTGCATTGATTCTATAATTTTGGGAAAATTAAAAAATATTTTCGAAGCCTCTCCTTCCATAAGCTTCCAAGGTAGTTTTAACTATTTACCATGGATAGAGATATCGAATTCCTATCTGATATTACTCTAATGGACCTATATCTTATCCCTTGATCTCATCCTCCCATCATATGTGGATCTCAAGCCTAAGATGGTAAATCCTAAACTACCACTTTCACCTTATATATTTATTGCCTCCCATAAGGTCTAGGTTGGATTTTTGAGATTGCCAATGCCCTCATGATTTTTTTGTGAGCTTAAGGAGTCACCATTAATTTACATTAGGTTTGAGTGTGAAGGTGTGTTTTGCGACAAGGGAGGACAATTCAAGTGGGGAGACACATCTACAACATCAACTTCTATTTATCGTTGTAACTCTATCCTTTATTATTAATACAAAAGGCATCATGTTTTCCTATACTTGTGTTATGATTATGCTCTTTTATTTCAATGCCTTGTTGACTCATTGAATGAAGATATTGGATTATGATATGTGTATGTTGTAGTTTATTTTATTGTTTTAGTCATTGTTGCAGGTTCCATTTATAGTGTGCGGAGATAGGATTGGAACTTACAAGTGAAGAAGAGAGAATGGATTACTACAAATTCTAGGTAGGATTATTTTCCATACTTCAATTTCTTTAAGGAAATAATTGATTATTTTGTCCTTTGTTGTTCTAGATTAGACAACTAGATCTAGGGAATTCATTTTTTCCACAAAAGTGAAATTTCATATAACAAGGTGGTCCAAGGTATGGCCTTGATTTTGGTTGTATATGTTGATGATTTATTTATGACAAGTAGGGAGCCCTTGATGATAGAGTGTAATAGGGATTTGGCCTCTCAATTCAAGATGAATTACCTTAGATTCATGCACTACTTCCTAGGCCTTGAGGAGTGGAAAATTTTGGGTGAGATTTTCCTTTCACAAGGAAAATATGTCGTGAAGTTGTTGGAGATATTTGGAATGGAAAAATTCAAGTCCCTTCCCACATTGATGGAAATTAATTTCAAGAAGCTATGTGGAGAAGTTGCAAGACTCGATTTGGTGAATCCATCTGAATATAGACAATTTATTAGGGCTCTGATGTTCTCAGTGAGCACCTGTCTGTTCATATGATAGGCAGTGAACACCCTAAGTCAATTCATCATCGAGCCTCTCGATGCACATTGGGTTGATGTTAAACACATTTTGATATATTTGCATGGGGAAATCACCCTTCGTCTGAGATATTATACCAGAGATGTTTGATTTCATGGATATATCGATGTTGATTGGGTAAGAAACGTTTTTGATAGGAATAACACTTTCGGATGTTGTTTTAGGCTTGGATATGCCATGATATCTTGGATGAGAAAGAAATAGAAGTTCATATCTTTGAGTACCACTGAGGCAGAGTATATTTTCACTAGCATGGCTAGCTGTGAGGAAGTCTTGTTTAGGAAGCTCTTTGGAGAGTTGTTTGAGCAGGTTTTGGACACTAAAATGATATATTACGACAAAAAGAGTGGGATTTGATTGCTAGAGAAAATTGTATTTCATGAAAAGTCTAAGAACATAGAGATAAAATATAATTACATTCGATACATGGTGCACATAGGAGTCATCATAATACATCACATATCAATATATGAGCATATAGTTGATATTCTCACCAAGGCTTTGCCGAAAGTGAAGTTATTGGTCTTCAGAGAACAACTTTTATTGATGGATGTGACCCTTATGGATAAGGAGATTCGCTGATCGAGAACATTGAGCATAAATCTTCCCCCTTGGTTGAGCTCCTAAGGTGGTAATGAAGTGTTGTGAGCTCCTGAGGTTGAGGGAACTTTGGAAAATAGGCGTTTGTGATCCCGACTCTTGCAGTAGGCCATATATCTCCCCTATTGTCACCCATAGGGTGTGTGTGATCCTTTGCTATTTTGACAAGTCGATTATCCCCCATATCTTGGTATATAAAAGTATACCCCAGTTGGCATCATGCCCACAATTCAAGCTTGTTGGGATTGTCCCTCTCTCTCTAGGCAACAAATTAAGGAGGCTTGGGGGTGTGTGATCCTCACCTTTGGTAAGTTGGGTATCTCACCCAATATTGTATTATGATGCAGGGGTTCTACCACATGAATCTTGAGGGTCATTATTGGGAATATCAGTAGGAAATAGGATGGATGTGATCCTTACTTCTTATATAGAAAATGGTATCTCACCCATTGGTTGCATATGGGATGGTTGTGATCCTTGCTTGGTAATTTGTATCTGGCATGTTTCTCGGTATAGAGGGTGGTATTTTAAGCTCCCCTATGATTCTTCTTCTTTAGATTCGAGAATGTTTTAGCAGATAGAGTTGAGTAGAGATTGAACATGATTTGATGACATGATACTTACGATGATAACATGGTGTAGTTGGAATTTCTCTGTTAGGTCCCTATATTACTAGTATAGTCCCTTATTATTGTTAGTGTAACCCCCTTATTGTTATTATTGTACCCATGTAACCCCCATATTGTTATTATTGTGCCCTTAAATTATTATTGTTAGGTCGGCTAGGATTACATTGTGGCCCCACTAGGATTACATTGTGGCCCCATGGACTCATATATATAGAAAGGAGGTTTTGTAATTTGAATCATCCAAGAATTGTTCATTTATGTAATGTATTGGAGGTTTACCCCTCGAAGTGTCTTATTTATAAGGCATTGATATCTCTTTTCTTCTATTTTTGGAGCTGTTTTCACAACATTTGGTATTAGAGCTTTGGATTCTAGGGTTTCACTGCTCCATTAAACAGGTCATCGTGGAATTTTTGCTATAAATTTTTTTCTACGAAGGTTCATAAGCTGAAATTTTTAGGGTGTGAAGCTGAAATCCTGAGGAACATCGTCACAAAATTTTAGAGCTTCGTTCACAATATTTGTGGAGATATGATCTGTGGAAGGTAGGGCTTTTTGCAGGCTCCTGAATTTCACTTAAAAAGGTCATCGCAGAATTTTTGCTATAACTTTGTTTCTATGAAGGTTCAGATGCTGAAATTTTTATATGGTGAAGCTGATATCCTAAAGAACATCGTCGCAAAACTTCAGAGCTTGGTTCGCAATATTTTCGGAGATATGATCTGTGGAAGTTAGGTTTTTTTCAGGCTCTCTAATTTCATCTCAAACAGGTGATCGTGGGAAAATATTCATAACTCTCTCTCTGAGCATCAGATTGGAATTATGTAAAAAGTAACTGGAAGTACACGGACTTTAGTTTCCTTTCTATAAATTTTAGAGCCAAAGGAGCAAACAGTGACACGTGGCAAGTCCTATAATTTCGCTCTACTGAACCAGTCCATAATTAGGTCATTGTGGGACATTGGACATAAATTTGCCTTAAAGAATCCAAATCAAGTCAGACCTATGGCATTTGAAATACACTTCAGAGGACTACTACAGGGCCAAATTTCAGATATTGAGGATCTACAATTATAGAGATAATTCAGTTTCAATATAGAGCTCTACAAAAGCAAGTAAAAGGTGTGTATTTTTTTTCCCAAATTGCATAAGTCTAGTTTGAAGAATCAAGTTGAATTGATTCCAAGGGCATATAGTAGAATATATGTCAGTATTGGTTTCTAAAATGGCCCCTAAAAAGAATTCAATTCCCATTAAGCCTTTATAAGGCTCTACTATGACTCATGAAGATGAAGAATGGCAACATGACATATCAAAATTACAAGAGCAAGTGCAACAAATTTTGGTCTCGCAAAGATAAAAAAAAAATGACATGGAAGTTTTGAAGAAAGGTGTGGAAAATAAGATGGATGGTTTGAATAAAGGTGTGGAATCTAAGATAGATGGCATGGAACTTGGCATGGAATCTAAGATGGATGACATGGAAGCTAAGATCGATGAAAAAATGGAAAACATGAAGAATGATCTAAAAGCAGACATGGAAGGTTTGACAAAGTTGATACAAGAAATGTTTCCTAGTGGTGAAAAGATAGTAGAGGAAACTCATGATGAGAACAAAATAAATGTTAATCGTGATTTCATAAACTCTAATGTTGGCGGGAAGAACCAACATATTCCAAAAATGGATATGAGGAAGTTTGATGGAAAGGATCCTGTAACATGGATACTACAGATGGAGCAATATTTTGATCTTCATAATGTGCGAAACACACAAAAGGTATGCATTGCAACTTTACATTTAGAATAAAATACATTTGTATGGTATCGATGGCTTTTCTCCCGTAAAAAAATTGTCACTTGGTCAATTTTTACGGAGGAAATGATAGCACATTATGAGGATACAAAGAGCAACACCTTCTTTAGCCAATTGATAAATCTCAAACAAAAGGGTTTAGTGGGGGAACACATTGAGGACTTCCAAAAATTGAATATAAGGGTAACTGATATTCCAGAGGAACACAGGATTGATCTCTTCATAAGCACTTTAAAGAATAACATCCAACATGAAGTTCGGATTTTGGAACCTGATTCATTGGAGAAGGCATTTAGGTTGGCAAGAAAAGTTGAATGTAAAATTATGGCGACAAGGAAGCCTACCACTCAATTCTATAAAGAAGGAAGTGTTGCTACGCCTAGATTTCCACAACCTACAAGGTTGACACCACAACAATTGGAAGAAAAAAGAGAAAAAGGGCTTTGCTACAGTTGTGATAGCAAATACACTAAAGGTCATAAGTGTCTTGAGAAGAAATTATTTTACATAGATTGTGAAGAGGAAGAAGAAAATGAACAAGAAGAGGATATACACCAGGAACCAACCCTAGAAGAGGAATAAATGAGTCAGACCATATCGTGTAATGCATTGGCAGGAATTACCACTCCTCAAACTCTCAAGATAGAAGGACATATCAAGAAGAAAAAGGTAATAGTGTTGATTGATTTGGGTAGTACCCATAATTTTATTCATTGTAAGGTAGCCAAGGAATTGAATTGTTTCCTATACCCAACACGAGAATGTCAAGTGATGGTTGCAAATGGAGGAACTATAAATTGCTATGGAAAATGCCATAATATCAAGCTAACCATGGGGGAATATGTATTGAATAGTCCAATGCTTTCCATTCCTATGGGAGGTGCTGATGTTGTACTAGGAGTACAATGGTTACAATCTTTAGGGACGGTAGCTTTTAATTTTCAAGAACTTTTCTTGAAATTTTTTTCAGAAGGAAAGGAAGTCGAATTACGGGGTATTGCGGGGAAGCCGGGAAAGATAATAAGCTCTAATGTCATGACAAAGCTTCTAAAGAAAGAACAACGAGGCGTAATTGCACAATTATGCTCACTAGAAGTTCCAACATCAAAATCATCTATTTCTGCAGATCTCCAACAAGTCTTGGACGATCATTCCAAGGTGTTTGAAACTCCCAAAGGACTCCCACCTATTCGTGATCATGATCATGCTATTCATTTGATTCCAGGAAGTGTTCCTCCAAACATCAAGCCTTATAGATATCCTTATGTCAAAAAGAGCGAAATTGAACGTATGATTGCAGAAATGTTAGAGGCGGGTATAATTCAACCTAGTCAAAGTTCTTTCTCTGCTCCTGTAGTATTGGTACACAAGAAGGATGGATCATGGCGAATGTGTCCGGATTATAGGGAGCTCAATAAGCTCATCATTAAAGATAAATTTCCCATTCCTGTGATTGATGAATTATTGGATGAATTACATGGAGAAATTTATTTTACCAAGTTGGATCTTCGTTCAGGATATCATCAAATTAGAATGAAGACTGAAGATATTCCAAAAATAGTATTTTGAACTCATGAGGGTCATTATGAATTTTTGGTCATGCCTTTTGGCCTTACCAATTCACCTTCTACATTTCAAGGGTTGATGAATTCCATTTTCAAACCCTTCCTTAGAAAATTTGTGCTAGTATTTTTTTTTGATGATATACTAATCTACAACAGGTCTTGGAAGGATCATGTTCAACATGTTGAAAATGTGCTCAAACTATTGGAGGAGAAACAATTATATGCAAAAATATCCAAATGTTTCTTTGGAGTACAAGAGGTGGAATATCTGGGTCATATTGTATCTCATGAGGGTGTTAAGGTAGACCCTAACAAAATTAAAGCCATTAAGGAATGGAAAGTCCCCACAACCATAAAGTAGTTGCGAGGGTTTCTAGGGTTAACAGGGTATTATCACAAGTTTATTAAGAATTATGGGAGAATAACAACACCTCTAAAAAAATTATTGAAGAAAGATGTATTTTCATGGAATCCTAAAGCAAATAAGGCCTTTAAACATCTTAAAGAGGCAATGTGCCTAGCACCAGTCTTAGCTACGCCAGACTTCACTAAAAACCTTTATTGTGGAATGTGATGCCTCAGGAAATGGAATTGGTGTTGTTTTAATGCAAGAAGGAAGACCCATTGCTTTTGAAAGTCGTCCAATTAAAGGAAAGTATTTACAGAAACTTATTTATGAGAAGGAAATGTTAGCAATACTGCATGCACTAAAGAAATGGCGAACTTACCTAATGGGAAGACACTTCAAGGTAAAAACTGATCATGATAGTCTTAAACACTTTTTTGGAACAAAGACTATCTTCAGAAGAGCAGCAAAAATGGGTCACAAAGATGTTGGGTTATGACTTTGAAATAATCTACAAAAAAGGAAAGCTTAATGTTGTTGCAGATGCACTCTCAAGAAAGAATGAAGAGGTGGACGCATTGCTTTGTGCCATTTCTATTATCCAACCAGATTGGATAACCGAAGCAAGAGATGAATGGAAGAAGGACAAAGATGTATGGACACTCATTCAAAATTTGCAGCAAGATCCTAGTACATCTTATACATTTAGTTGGAAAAATGATTCCTTATGGTACAAAGATCGCTTATATATTTGTAAGAATTCCCAACTAAAACAAAAGATTCTTTTGGAATTGCACACTTCTCCTTTAGGAGGACACTCAGGATTTTTAAAAACTTACCACAGGGTGAAGAAAGAATTTTTTTGGGATGGCCTTAAATCTGATATTCAAAATTTTGTGGCGAAATGTTTGGTTTGCCAGCAGAATAAAGTTGAGACAATTAAGACCCCGGGACTTCTACAACCTTTATCCATTCCAAGTCAACGTTGGGAGGATATTTCGATGGATTTTATCACAGGTTTACCTAAGTCCGAAGGAAAGAGTGTCATCATGGTGGTAGTTGATAGACTTACCAAGTATGCACACTTTTGTGCATTATCTCATCCATTTAAAGCAAGTACAGTTGCTACTACATTTATGGATAGAATTCAAAAGCTACATGGAAGCCCAAGGGTTATTGTGAGAGATAGAGATCCCATTTTTACTGGAAATTTTTGGACGGAGTTATTTTCTTGTTTGGGTACTCAATTAGCTCATAGCTCATCTTATCATCCTCAATCTGATGGTCAAACTGAGATAGTAAATAAAAGTTTGGAAGGATATCTTCGTTGTTTTGTATCTGATAAACAAACACAATGGGTCAAGTGGTTACCTCTCGCTGAATGGTGGTATAACACTTCCTTCCATATTGCGGCAAAAATGACCCCATTTATGGCACTTTATGGATATCATCCACCATCCATCACATCATCTTTAAGGGAAAATTCGAAGGTTCAAGCAGTGGAAGATCACATCGAGCATCAGCAAGAAGTTCTCCAACTCTTAAAGGATAACCTGAATTTGGCACAAAATCGAATGAAACAACGGGCAGATCAACATCGCAGCGAGAGAAGTTTTGATGTAGGAGATTGGGTATTTTTACGGCTACAACCATATAAACAAATGTCCCTCAAGCAAGCTAAGAGGGATAATAAATTATCGCCAAAGTACTATGGTCCTTACAAGGTGTTGCAAAAGATTGGTACTATGGCATACAAATTGGAGCTTCCTGCTTCTTCGCGAGTACATCCAGTTTTCCATGTTTCATGCTTAAAGAAGGTTATAGGTGAAAATCTTTCAGTTCAAACAATATTGCCAGAACTTGATGAGGAAGGAAAAATCATATTGGAACCTGAAGCGGTCATGGAAACAAGAACTCGACAGCTATGGAATCGATCAATTTCAGAGTATCTCATCAAGTGGAAGAACTTACCCACTGAAGATTCTACATGGGAGGATGAGAATTTTATATAGAAGCACCCAAAGCTACTCAAGCGTTGAGGACAACACTTTTTTGAAGGAGAGGGGCATGTTAGGTCCGTATATTACTAGTATAGTCCCTTATTGTTGTTACTGTAACCCCCTTATTGTTATTATTGTACCCTTGTAACCCCCATATTGTTATTATTGTGCCCTTAAATTATTATTGTTAGGTCGGCTAGGATTACATTGTGGCCCCATGGACTCGTATATATAGAAAGGAGGTTTTTTAGTTTGAATCATCCAAGAATTGTTCATTTATGTAATGTATTGGAGGTTGCCCCCTCAAAGTGGCTTATTTATAAGGCGTTGATATCTCTTTTCTTCTATTTTTGGAGCTGGTTTCAAAACATTCTCCCTAGATGAGAGGAAATTTTAATTTGGCAGCTAGTGACAAATTCCAATCATTGGACTACATTCCTCTTTCTAAGAGGTCCAAAACTTACCATTGAAGCACTGGATTCAAAGAATGGAAAGTGTATATTTGAAGTGAAGCCCATAATGTCAAATTTGATCAAGTCATCCTAGAGGAAAAATTGTCCCTCCACTGATGGCTATAAATTCAAGTCAAGGAGCCTCATTTGTGACATCATCATCACATCATTTATTCTTATCTTCTTGGGTTCGATACTTTTGAAATTGCAAGGATCTTCTTCACATGTGTGAGAAAGAGGAAAGATAAATTGCAGGAGGTTGAATTTTGTTTTGACCAGGACTTTGAATAAGGTTGAATTTTAGAGATTGGGCATGGTTTGACCGATTTTGACTTAGGTTTTTGGAGTGTTTTGGAGGACCAAATTTCTGGGCACAAAAATCGAGAATTTCTAGGCACTTTGAATGTGGTTGACTTAAGATCTGCAACTAGGGTTTTGGATGCCTTTGACTTTGACCTAAATTGAAGGATAGTTATGGGACCTAAACACATAAATAAGCTCCAAACGAAATAGTGGAGTGCTCAGTGTTTTGTTGATGGTGTTGTATACCAGAAACATACAGGAGGTCTTCCTGATGTGAAGTCCTAATTAGAACTCAAACCATTTGGAGTAGGAGCCTCATCTGGAGTATCGACCTAGCCACCATAACTCAAGTTTTTCTTTGGCTGGAATGAGTAACATAAGAGATCACAAACATATCCTTTGAAATTAGCAAGTGAGTTGACACTGTGAAACACCAATTGCAATTTGAAATATGAGGCATTCATGAGGGGAGAATAAAGAGTTAGTTTCTAGAAGGAAAGTAATACTATTTTCCTATGAGAGGCACAAAAGAGAAAATGAAAGATTCATTAGTTATCTAAGAAAAATAGTTTGCATATAAACAATGATCATTATAGAAAATAAAAAACACATTCAACAAGATAAGTAACAAATCAAATGAAGTAGTTAAATTTCCTTAGTACATATGAACGTAACATATACCACAAACATATAAAGAATGGTTTTACAACATTCACGATACATGGATGAAAATGTGTTGACTCAATGAGTTTTTAATTATTAAATTAAATATCCAAGTACACAGTCACAATGGTGAGACACTAGCTCTAGTAGTGGAACATTAAGTAACTTCTTGCTTCTCCAAGGAGTGATCTTCTCTCCCATGTCAATTTAGAGAAGCCAAAGCTAGCTCTCCAAATCCTAAGCATCCAAAATCCCCTTGCTTGAGTTACAAGATTTCTTTTATAACAAGAGGAATCACCTTTCCTATCCCCTATGAATCTTGAGTTACCCTCATGAATCTTTGGCTCCTAAGTGACCTTTGAGCTTCTATAAGACTCTTTGGTCCACATGTGAATTTTAATATTCCACATGTGACTCTTGGACTTCCACACATTTACACTTTGTCATTTTATTTGAAAATACATAATTACATTCTACATAATGTGGTAAGACATATTGACATGTATGACATTGTGATGGCACTTGTACAAGCCACAACTTGAAAATGATGACATGGAGCTTCATGATGACGTGGAAATGTCAAGTTGTTGAGAAGCCATCTCCAAAAACAGAAGAAAAGAGATATCAACACCTTAGAAATAAGCCACTTTGAGGGGGCAACCTCCAATACATTACATGAATGAACAATTCTTGAATGATACAAATGAAAAAACCTCCTTTCTATATATAGGAGTCCATGGGGCCACGATGTAATCCTAGTGGGGCCACAATGTAATCCTAGCCGACCTAACAATAATAATTTAAGGGAATAATAATAACAATATTGGGGTTACCAGGGTACAACAATAACAATAAGGGGGTTACACTAACAACAATAAGGGACTATACTAGTAATATAAGGACCTAACATGCTCCTCTCCTTCAAAAAGGTGTTGTCCTCAAAGCTTGAGTAGCTCCGGGTGCTTTTGTATAAAATTCTCATCCTCCCATGTATAATCTTCCATGGGTAAGTTCTTCCATTTGATGAGATACTTTGAAATTGATCGATTTTGTAGTTGTCGAGTTCTTGTTTCCGTGACTGCTTCAGGTTCCAATATGGTTTTTCCTTCCTCATCAAGTTCTCGAAATATTGTTTGAACTGGAAGTTTGTCCCCTATAACCTTTTTTAAACATGAAACATAGAAAACTGGATACACTCGCGAAGAAGCAGGGAGCTCCAATTTGTATGCCATAGTACCAATATTTTGCAAAACCTTGTAAGGACCATAGTATTTTGGTGATAATTTATTATCCTTATTAGCTTTCTTGAGGGACATTTGTTTCTATGGTTGTAGCCGTAAAAATACCCAGTCTCCCACATCAAAAATTCTTTCACTGCGATGTTGATATGCCTGTTGTTTCATTCGATTTTGTGCCAAATTTAGGTTATCCTTTAAGAGTTGGAGAACTTCTTGCTGATGCTCGATGTGATCCTCCACTGCTTGAACCCTAGAATTTTCCCTTAAAGAAGATGCGATGGATGGTGGATGATATCCATAAAGTGCCATAAATGGGGTCATTTTTGTTGCAGTATGGAAGGAAGTGTTATACTACCATTCAGCCAGAGGTAACTACTTGACCCATTGTGCTTGCTTATCAGATAAAAAACAACAAAGATATCCATCCAAACATTTATTCACTATCTATGTTTGACCGTTGGATTGAGGATGATAAGATGATCTATGAGCTAGTTGAGTACCCAAACAAGAAAATAATTCCATCCAAAAATTTCCTGTAAAAATGGGATCTCTGTCACTTATAATAATCTTCGGGTTTCCATGTAGCTTTTGAATTGTTTCCATGAATGCAGTAGCAAATGTACTTGCTTTAAATGGATGAGATAATGCACAAAAGTGGGCATACTTGGTAAGTCTATCAATTACCACCATGATGACACTCCTTCCTTCGGTCTTAGGTAAACATGTGATAAATCCATTGAAATCTACTCCCAACGTTGACTTGGAATGGATAAAGGTTGTAGAAGACTCGGGGTCTTAATTGTCTCCAATTTATTTTGCTGGCAAACCAAACATTATGGCACAAACTTTTGAATATCATATTTAAGACCATCCCAAAAAAAATATTTCTTCACCTTGTGGTAAGTTTTTAAAAATCCCGAGTGTCCTCCTAAAGGAGAAGTGTGCAATTCCAAAAGAATCTTTTGTTTTAGTTGGGAATTCTTGCAAATATATAAGTGATCTTTGTACCATAAGGAATCATTTTTCCAACTAAATGTATTAGATGTACTAGGATCTTGCTGCAACTTTTGAATGGGAGTCCACACTTCTTCGTCCTTCTTCCATTCATCACTTGCTTCGGTTATCCAATCTGGTTGGATAATTGAAATGGCACAAAGCAATGCTTCCACCTCTTCATCCTTTCTTGAGAGTGCATCTGCCATAACATTTAGCTTCCATTTTTTGTAGATGATTTCAAAGTCATAACCCAACATCTTTGTGACCCATTTTTGCTGCTCTTCTGAAGATAGTCTTTGTTCCAAAAAGTGTTTAAGACTATCTGTTAGCCACCTATAAAAATTTTTCATACCAAATGGTGGTTAAATCTTTTTCAGCCTTTAAGAAACAATTCATGTCCAAATTTTTAGTTCTTAAAAATTTATGAAGGTATTTTCCCTTTGAATTAATCTTCACTGCTGTTTCCCTATTTTTCCTAAAGAAACTGCTGTTGGCCAAGAGAAAGACTGCTTAACCACTCCATTTTTCATCATTTTCACTCCTCCTTTACTCCTAAATAAAACCCATTTTTACCCTTAAACCATTTACAAATCCCTCCATAAACCTTCATTTTAACCTTCAAAATCATCAAACTCCCCTTTAAAACCTTATATCTCCCCTTTATTTGGTTTTAAAATCCTCCCTTTAGCCTATCAGAACCCTCAGTTTGGCTTAAAAACCCTGTTTTTGGCCTAAAAAATCACCTTTATACACTTTATAGGTCTTAAGCCCCCGAGGGCTTATTTCCTTTAGCCCCTCCGTCTCATGTGTCCTTATCCCCGCAATCGGGCGCTTAAAACACAAAACCCCCATGTAAAAAAATTTCCTTCACCTATGTTGCTCTTCTCGACGTTATGGTTTCTGATAAAATATGGACCGTTGATCTATACAGATCAACGGTCATTAGGCCTAAATCCTCTTTCGAAGCCTTATTTTCTTCCTTTTCTTCCATTCCCTGATGAAAGGATTAAAATCAATGTGGACTGTTGATCTCTGCAGATCAATAGTCATCCGACTACCTATTCTCTGCCCCACCATCTACCTTGGCTCCTTTCCTTTTTAACATTTCCGTCTCCTTCCTTTAATCTGGACCATCCATCAAAGAGATCTAACGAATGAGAATAAACCCGATCCTTATGTTTTAACCCAACACTTTCCTGCTACATGACAAAAATATTCCACGTCATCCTACGGCCCCACTACTTTCCCCGCTCGTGCAACTTCCCAGTCACGTGCGATCCGCACTGTCGGATTTGGAGTCTCCGATCCGACGGCGGACAATGCATTTCACAAAATTTTTGTGCCTAAACGTTAATGCCAAAAAATTACGCGAAATAGGCGGTTTTCAAAATACGTGTGTCGAACGATGTATGGAATCACGTTTTTTTTTTTGAATACCACCTACCCCCCAGAGCCCGCACGAAAACCATTAATGGTTTTCCACCAAACTGCTGGCCTCCGCAATGTTATTTTCCCTTTTGATCCTAGTCGTCGATCTATGAGATCGAACGACTCTTATTATATCGCGACCCCATGCATTTGTCATCCATCTAATCTCTCGAATGAACCCACCGATTAATCTCAACCGTTGATTATTCTAAGCCAACGGCTCTGATTTTCCCTCGCGCCCAAAACCTCCAAAGCAGTTGAAACCTATTTTTTGCAGGATTTATATAATTTTTGTTTGTTTGTGCAGGTTATATGGGGTTTTCCCACTGTTTTAAAAATAACACGAAGGCCAGGAATGACAATTCCTAACCTTCGGTATAGGAAGGTATCCAAGGAGTTCTTCATCAAAACAAACACCTCCACCTGTGTAAACCTTCTGCGCGCTTGCAAACAACAAAAACAATGAAAATCAATTAAGTAAAGGGTATCAGAGTGAAGAATTAAAGATTTTAAACATATTTTAAAGGGATTGAGGCAGAAAACTCAGGAATCAAAGGCCTAATCCATAGATAAAGACAGTGTTACAGAACAAAGACCAGAAGATAAAGATCAAGGCCTAATTAAGCCTAAACACAGACCAAAAGCAGATTAAAGGTGTTTTAAGGAAAAAAAAAGAGACATATCAGTCAGAAAGGCCTCCACTGCCACATTAGAGGTCATTTATCCTCTTCAGCTACCAAAGAGCCACCTGCAGCCTCAAATAAATCAAATAAAGGCATAGTTATTTCCTAGTCAGTGATATTTTTCTTGAAGACAACCAAAGTTATTTCCAGCCTATCTAAAAGAGTTTTAAAGTCAACAAAATATGCTAAGTAGCTAAAAAACTTAATGAAAACCAATTAATACAGAGAAATATCTAAAAACTTCTCTATTGAACCTTTCAAAGACAGAGAAGCATTAAAAATTGTATTAATTGAACCAGAGATCTTATTTTTCATTCCACCTCCTCTTTCTTCTATAAATACTTCTGAAGAAGATGAGATGTTGTTGGTTGTTGGACTTTGATGTAATAATTGCTACTCGAAACTTTCTGCATGTAAATAGTTCTCAGAGGCTGTTGAAGCTCTGTTTGTAATCAAAGAAGTTAGGTTGAGAAGAGAAGTTGTTGCTGTACTGAAACATTGGACTTGAAGTATGTAACTAGATTGAAATCAATATACAAGCTAATTCATGGGATCCTGGTCCATACCATTGGTGATGGGCCTCTCATTGTTCTTGTTTTCCTTCTTATGTTTTTCACAAAATTTTTCATTTTTCTCTGATAAAGAACAACAAATATAGAGCTAGGATTTATCCTTAAAAGTACCCTACTCTCATTGATAAGCTTTATCTTTATGTTTTCCTCCTTTGTGTATTTAAGAATGACTTAAGTTAAGTGTAAACATTATCAAGGAATATTGGTTAGTCCATGTCTTGAAGTGCTAAACTTGAAAGGAAGTTCTTGAATGATATTTTCATTACATGCTAAGTAGATTCAAACTAGGAAAGTTTATGGTTTGCCCTATCTTCTAGTTCTTTCTCCAAAGGTTGTTTGAAATTTTCCCTAAGAGTGTGCTGAAAGCAGGCCTAGATTTTAATGATATCTTACTTGATCTTAAGCTACACTTTGTTTTCTTATATGTTTTCATCCTTTCTGAAAGTAGTCATGTGGATTACTAGATTGTTTATCTGATAAGTTAGCTTTAATACAAGCTTGTCCAAAGAAGTCTATGGTTAGCCCTGTCCTTTGGCTGGTTTCAAACAGTTACTTAAAAAGGATTTTCTTGTTTGGAAAGTTGATAAATCCTTGTTGAAATTATTGGCTTTTTCCACCTTCACAACACTTTTAATGTTCCATTCCATCATTTAATCCAAAAGATCCTTTATTATAGATGACTTTCCCCATGGACCACTCTTGAAATTTTTGCACAATTAAAACCTTTTGTGACTCCATATCCTAATGGATTAATTGTTGTTTCATGCCTATCCTATCAGCTGAACCTTTTTTTGATTGTAAGCACCTTCACCCCTCTGAAACCCTTTTATTTTCAGAAATTTCTACTCAATTAAAGATCATACCCAACCAACCAAACAAACAAAACCCTTGTTCTTAATAACTAGCCTAACATCATACTAAAAGCCTTGAAGATCACATCTTTAAACAAACTTATAGAGAGATCCCTCTCTGGATTTAGGAGGGCTAGATCCTAGAATCCCAAAGTGGCTCATATGTTGGCTCTGCAACTTTGTATTTTCCAATCTTGCAAATTACAGATACCTAACACTATCATGATTAGTTTTTACCTTGAAGTGTCTTCCCATTAGGTAAGGTCTCCATTTCTTTAGTGCATGTAGTATTGCCAACATTTCCTTCTTATAAATAGCCTTTTCTTTCCTTTGATTGAATGAATTTCAAAAGAAATGGTTCTTCCTTCTTGCATTAAGAAAACACCAATTTCATTTCCTGAGGCATCACATTCTACAATAAAGGTTTTTGTGAAGTCTGGCATAGCTAAGACTAGTGCTAGGCACATTGCCTCTTTAAGATGTTCAAAGGCCTTAGTTGCTTCAGGAGTCCATGAAAATGTATATTTCTTCATTAATGTTGTTAGAGGTGCTGCTATTCTCCCATAATTCTTAAAAAACTTGCGATAATACCCTGTTAACCCGAGAAATCTGCGCAACTGCTTTATGGTTGTGGGGACTTTCCATTCCTTAATGGCTTTAATTTTATTAGGGTTTACCTTAACACCTATAGAAATTATATAACTAATGCGTTATATATCCAAGATTCTCCTGATCACACACTATTTTAACTTCATGCACAATAAAAAATCTATTCCACCATTGATCATCACATGCAGAAATTAAATCAATTGCATGCACACATTGAAACCATAAAATTTCACACACATTAACACAGTTGTTTTAACGGGAAATCCTGAATCTAAAAACCAAAACTATCTGTATATAATATATGTCATAGAGATCATGTAACAATCCTCATACAAAGCTTATCACAAGCTATCAGTACAATCCAATTGCTACACACTAATCAGGTCCGATCTAGAAAATCCATGCACCAATCTCTGCCACTTGCTAGCTTGCCTCTACTACACAATCCCTGCTGAAGAATGGCTCTGAATGAACTCGAATTGGTCCAGACTTGCTCATGAAATCCTCATTGGCATCTCTATTGAGTGTTGGATGCAATCAATGCATCACTATAGTCACAACTGATAGTCATCTTGCCCTTTCACCTATCTCTCCAGTGGTCTCCACTGAAACTGTCCATGCACTGTAGTTAACTGATGTATTCTTTAGTTGATTAATGAGTTAATATTTAGTGAATTAATTATTAATTAATTCACACCACTCTCACTAGTGTATCAATCAGTTAGACTAGATACAACTAGCTCAACTGTGTCTAACTTAGTTAAAATGAACACAACTCCACCAACTACTTCTACAACTCCACCAAACTCTGTCACATGAGTTCTAACTGAATTCCTCCATGCAATAGCTCCACTAAACCCTTAGGAATAGCGTAATTCTTTCTGTCAGCTCCTGTGCCACATCTGTGCACTTAACTGAAGTGCTTCAAGAGAATAAGTTAATGTTTAGAGTCCAAATATTATTAAGAGCTAATAATATTTGACATATCAATTTTTAGACTGGCAATCTAAAAATAGATTCCGCCCAATATGTCTAAAAATAGAAGTCCATATATTTTTCCAACTTGACCAACCATCCACAAATAGCATCCTGCAACTCAGAGAATGTGATCGACATGTCTAAAAATAGACATAGTCTAAAAATAGACTTTGTGCCAAAAAAATCCTGTGGGCCCACTTAGTGAAGGCGGCTCTTTTCACTAAGCTCATCATCTTGTTGCAATCTCAACACTCCCTCTCAACAATATAGGGATTATTTTCCACCCCGATCCTGTCTCTATGGTATTCAAATTTTCTCCTAGTGAGCGCCTTCGTCAGAATATCAACATCTTGATCCTCCGTAGGAATGTAAGAAAGTAACATGATCTTCCGCTGCACACAATCTCTGATATGATGATACTAGATGTCAATGTGTTTAGATCTATCATGAAATACTGGATTAACCGAGAGTTTAATGCAACTCTGATTATCACAATATATCACAGTAGGATCTAAGTGTGAACCGAACAACCCGACCATGATCTTCCTCATCCATATAGCCTCGCATGCAGCCAAACTTGCTGCCATGTACTCGACCTCCGCTGAATTGAGTGCCATGGTTCTCTGTTTCCTGCTGTACCAAGAAACTGCTGTAGACCCGATATTGAAAATCCCTCCAGATGTGCTCTTTCTGTTTGTTGGGCTCCCTGTCCAATCTGCATCCGTGAAGCCATGTAGCTTCAACTCATCCGACTGTCTGTACCACAATCCATATCCCGTTGTGCCTCTGAGATATCTCAATACATGCTTGCCTGCCTTCCAAAAGAGCTTGGTAGGCTTAACCATAGCTTGTGAAAGCTGGTTAATAGCATAGAATATGTCCGGTCGTGTATTGACTAGATACATGAGCGAACCAACCAACTGTTGATAAACAGTGGCATCCACTACCTCTGCTGATGTAGCATCCTCTTTCCTCCAACCACCAGGAAGAGGAGTGTTGATAGGCTTGCAGCCTTGCATGTTGAACTTCTCCAGTATCTCCCAGGCATACTTGCCTTGAGACACAAATAGTCCACCCTTCCACTGCCAAATTTCCAATCCTAGGAAATAATGAAGGAGGCCCAAGTCCTTCATCTCAAAATCCTTTGCAAGATCAGCCTTGCATGAGAGTATCAACTGTTCATCACCTGTTAGTATCAAATCATCTACATAAATTAAAATGATCAGCAAATTACCCTCCACCACAATCTGGTATAGGTTTGGATCCGCCTCACTCTTGGTGAATCCAAGACTGGTGAAATAACTTTCTATTCGTGTGTACCAAGCACGAGGTGCTTGTTTTAGCCCATACAATGCTCTTTTGAGCCTGCACACATGGGACTCGCTGCTGAGATTTTTAAACCTTTAGGCTACTCTATGTACACCTCCTCCTCAATGAATCCGTTGAGGAACATAGTCTTCACATCCATTTGATGAATGTGCCAACCCATCTGGACTGAGAGAGCAAGGATGATCCGTATGGAAGAAAACCTTACGACAGGTGCAAAGGTTTCTTCATATTTGATCCCCTCGATCTGTGAGAAGCCCCGGGAAACAAATCTTGCCTTTTACTTCTCGATGCTCCCATCAGCAGCTTGCTTCACTTTGTAGATCCATCTTGAACCTACCATTGATTTCCCTTCCGGCCTTGGGACAATCTCCCATGCACTATTTCTGACAATCGAATCATACTCTTCCACCATGGCATCTACCCATGTAGTGTCCTCCACAGTTTCCTTGAAAGAAGATGGTTCTGTCATGATACAGTTGCTCATCAGAGCCATGTATCCAGTAAATCGGTTAGGTGATTGTCTCTGTCTGCGCTGTGATTTAGGGGCTCCTACATTCTGCGCTGCATAAATATTCAGTTGCTCAGATTCTGTAGTGCTTTCGCCCTCTGATGTTTGGCACTGCATGAGTGGTTTCTTCCATTCCATGAACCTCCTCTTGTGGCTGATCCACATCCTGAGGCTCATCCTTAGGAACTAGTAGCTCCTCATCTACATGCAAGTGTAGCTCCCTCTCAAGCGACAATTTCATGGTTTTCTCCTCATGAAATTTGATATCTCGTCACACAACAGTCTTTCGACTGTCTGGAAAATACACACGATAGTTGTGGGGTGTTTCTATGTACCCCACAAATATCCCAACCTCTGCAGTCGGCTCCAGCTTCTTCCTGGCATCCTTCGTCACATGAATGTAAACAGGTGAGCCAAAAATATTCAAATGAGAAATATCAAGCTTCTTACCAGAAAATTCCTCTTCGGGTGTACTCATGCCAAATACTCTATGAGGACAAAGGTTTTGCACATAAACCGCAGTGTTGCATGCTTCAGCCCATAAGTGTAAGGGAAGGCCCTGATCATGCAACATCGCCTGTGCAACGCCCACGAGCGTTCTGTTCTTTCATTCTGTGACCCCATTCTGTTGTGGGTTATGAGGCGCTATGAGCTCTCTTCAAATTCCTTCTGCACTGAAAAAGTCTTTGAATTCACCAAAGATGAATTCACCACCATTATTTCTCCTAAGAGCCTTCACCTGCTTCCCCAACTCTTTCTCAACCAGTGCCTTAAACTCACAGAAATTTGAAAATATCTCACTCTTCTTCTGCATGAAGAAGATCTAGTCAAAGGAAATGGTCACGATACCAGTCGCACTGTATCTACCATCATCGCCCATCTCGATGTGCACTCCAAGATCCTTCACATCCAGATCAGTAAACAAATCTTTGTCTCCGGTCATATGGAAAGACACACCACCATCAAGAAACCACACTGATCCCATCACACTTGAGACCAAGCATGCGATCAGATAAAAATCCAAATCAAACTATGAGGCTAAGGCCTCTCCAACTGCAGATCCAGCAGCTTGCTTATTTTTCTTCTTCTGTGGACAATTAGTGGCATAATGTCCATGTTGGTGACAGTGAAAGCACTTTACCTTGGACATGTCCTGCTTCTTGCCTTTCACACCGGATTTAGAAGGATTTTTATTTCCCTTCCCTTTTCTTGCTTTGGTAGCAAAAGTGAAATTTTCTTCATCTTCATTCTTCGATGAAGATCCATCCCTGGTACTCCGCCTTATCTCCTCCTGCACAAGATCTTACCAAAGTCGCTCCCATCCCGACAGTTTCTCTCGACCATTGATAGAGTCCTCGTAGGAATGCCAACTCTTCGAAAGCCCAAGGAGAGCCAAGCTCACCAAGTCCTCTTCATCTATAGTAACCCCCATACTTCCCAGCTCATCCCTGCAATGGAAAAACTTCGTGAGGTACTTGGGTATACTTTCGCCCTTCTCCATTTTTATTTTCCTAAGCTTGTCTTTAAGCGCCAACTTCCTCTGGTCGCTTTTGCTTTGGAAAAAGTCTGTCAAAGCTTTCCACATCAAGAATGGAGAAGCTTTACCATGAAGGCTAGACACTATGTGATCCTTCACACCTTCCAATAGAATTCTTTGACACTTTGCTGTCTTCTTTTGCCATGCGTCAAGTGCGGCAACATCGCTAGAAGCAGGTTTTGGATTTTTTTCATCTATGAACTCCTTCAACCCATTATCCCCCAGCACCACCTCCATCCTGTCCTTCCATGAAATATAATTCGAGCTTCCCTCAAGGGCATACTCTAATCGCAATTTTTTGAAAGACATCTCAACTTCGACACCAAGAAAACACTGCAGCAAATTCGAATTCCACCAGCACAAAACTCAACCGCTTCAATAATTTGCAATTTCTCCAATGATCAATATCGCTCTGATACCATGTAGAAATTATATAAATAATGCATTATATATCCAAGATTCTCCTGATCACACACAATTTTAACTTCATGCACAATACATAATCTATTCCACCATTGATCATCACATGCGGAAATTAAATCAATTGCATGCACACATTGAAACCATAAAAATTTACACACATTAACAAAATTGTTTTAACAGGAAAGCCTGAAGCTAAAAACCCCAACTATCTGTATATAATATATGTCATAGAGATCATGTAACAATCCTCATACAAAACTTATCACAAGCTATCAGTACAATCCAATTTCTACACACTAATCAGGCCCGATCTAGGAAATCCATGCACCGATCTCTACCACCTGCTAGCCTGCCTCTACTGCGCAATCCCTGCTGAAGAATGGCTCTGAATGAACTCGAATTGGTCTAGCCTTGCTCACGCAATCCTCATTGGCATCTCTATTGAGTGTTGGATGCAATCAATGCATCACTATAGTCACAACTGATAGTCATCTTTCCCTTTCACCTATCTCTCCACTGGTCTCCACTGAAACTGTCCATGCACTGTAGTTAACTAATGTATTGTTCAGTTGATTAATGAGTTAATATTTAGTGAATTAATTATTAATTAATTCACACCACTCTCACTAGTGTATCAATCAGTTAGACTAGATACAACTAGCTCAACTGTGTCTAACTGAGTTAAACTAAACACAAGTCCACCAACTACTTCTACAACTCCACCAAACTCTGTCACATGAGTTCTAACTGAAGTCCTCCATGCAATAGCTCCAATAAACCCTTAGGAATAGCATAATTCCTTCTGTCAGCTCCTTGCCACATCTGTGCACTTAACTGAAGTGATCCAAGAGAATAAGTTAATGTTTAGAGTCCAAATATTATTAAGAGCTAATAATATTCGACATATCTATTTTTAGACTGGCAATATAAAAATAGATTCCACCTAATATGTCTAAAAATAGAAGTCCATCTATTTTTCCAACTTGACCAACCATCCACAAATAGCATCCTGCAACTCATAGAATATGATCGACATGTCTAAAAATAGACTTTGCGCCAAAAAAAGCCTGCGGGCCCACTTAGTGAAGGTGACTCTTTTCACTAAGCTCATCATCTTGTTGCAATCTCAACAACACCCTCGTGAGATACAATATGACCCAGATATTCCACCTCTTGTACTCCAAAGAAACATTTGGATGTTTTTGCATATAATTGTTCTCCTCCAATAGTTTGAGCACCTTGTTAACATGTAGAACATGATTCTTCCAAGACAACCCTTTTGAAAATGCTATCACAAATTTTCTAAGGAATGGTTTGAAAATGAAATTCATCAACCCTTGGAATGTAGAAGGTGCATTGGTAAGGCCAAAAGGCATGAAAAAAATTCATAATGACCCTCATGAGTTTGAAATGTTATTTTTGGAATATCTTCAGTCTTCATTCTAATTTGATGATATCCTGAACGAAGATCCAACTTGGTAAAATAAATTGGCCCATGTAATTCATCCAATAATTCATCAATCACAGGAATGGGAAATTTATCTTTAATAGTGAGCTTATTGATCTCCCTATAATCCACACACATGCGCCATGATCCATCTTTCTTGTGCAGCAATACTATTGGAGCAGAGAAATAACTTTGACTAGGTTGAATTACACCCGCCTCTAACATTTCTGTAATCATACGTTCAATTTCACTCTTTTGGACATAAGGATATATGTAAGGAATGATGTTTGGAGGAACACTTCTTGGAATCAAAAGAATAGGATGATCATGATAACGAATAGGTGGGAGTCCTTTGGGAGTATCAAACACCTTGGAATGATTGTCCAAGACTTTTTGGAGATCTGGAGAAATAGATGATTTTGATGTTGGAACTTCTAGTGAGCATAATTGTGCAATTATGCCCCATTGTTCTTTCTTCAAAAGTTTTGTCATGACATTAGAGCTTATTATCTTTCCTGGCTTCCCTGCGATACCCCGTAATTCGATTTTCTTTCCTTCCGAAAAAAATTTCAAGAAAAGTTCCTGAAAATTAAAAGCTACCGTCCCCAAAGATTGTAACCAGTATACTCCTAGTACAACATCAGTACCTCCCATTGGGATGGAAAGCATTGGAATATTCAATACATCCCATGGATAGCTTGATATTATGGCATTTTCCAGAGCAATTTATAGTTCCTCCATTTGCAACCATCACTTGACATTCTGGTGCTGGGTATAGGAAACAATTCAATTCCTTGGCTACCCTACAATGAATAAAATTATGGGTACTACCCGAATCAATCAACACTATTACCTTTTTCTTCTTGATATATCCTTCTATCTTGAGAGTTTGAGGAGTGGTAATTCCTGCCAATGCATTACATGATATGGTCGGACTCATTTCTTCTTCTTCTAAGGTTTCTTCCTGGTGTATATCCTCTACTTTTGAAGTTTCTTCTTCATTTTCTTCTTCCTCTTCAAATTCTATGTAAAATAATTTCTTCTCAGTGCACTTATGACCTTTAGTGTATTTTCTATCACAAATGTAGCTAAGCCTTTTTTCTCTTTTTTCTTCCAATTGTTGTGGTGTCAACCTTGTAGGTTGTGGAAGTCTAGGAGTAGCAACACTTCCATCTTTATAGATGTGAGTGGTAGGATTCCTTGTCACCATAATTTTACATTCAATTTTTCTTGCCAACCTGAATGCCTTCTCCAATGAATCAGGTTTCGAAACGCGAACTTCATGTTGGAAGTTATGCTTTAAAGTCCCTATGAAGACATCAATCCTATGTTCCTCTGGAATATTAGTTACCCTTGTATTCAATTTTTGGAAGTCCCAATGTACTCCGCCATTGAACCCTTTTGTTTGAGATTTATCAATTAGCTAAAGAAGGTATTGCTCTTTGTATCCTCATAATGTGCTATCATTTCCTCCATAAAAATTGACCAAGTAACAATTTTTTTACGGGATCAAAGACATCGATACCATACAAATGTATTTTGTTCTAAATGTAAAGTTGCAATGCGTACCTTTTGTGTGTTTTGCACATTATTGAGATCAAAATATTGCTCCATCTGTAGTATCCATGTTACGGGATCCTTGCCATCAAACTTCCTCATATCCATATTTTGAATATGGTGGTTCTTCAATCCAACATTAGAGTTTATGAAATCATGACTAACATGTATTTTATTCTCATCATGAGTTTCCTCTACTATCTTTTTGCCATTAGGAAACATTTCTTGTATCAACTTTTCCAAATCATTATTCATGTTTTCGATGTTGTCTTTCATTTTTTTCATCGATATTAGCTTCCATGTCATCCATCTTAGCTTCCATGCCATCCATATTAACTTCCATGCCCACTTCCATGCCATCAATCCTAGCTTCCAAACCATTCATCTTAGCTTCCACACCTTTCTTCAAACCATCCATCTTAGTTTCCATGCCTTTCTTCAAAACTTCCATTTCATTTTTTGTTGCTCTTTGCGATAGTGAAATTTGGTGCACATGCTCTTGTAATTTTGATTTCTCATGTTGTGTTTCTTCATCTTCATGATTCATGGTAGAGCCTTATAAAGGCTTAATTGTTGTTGAATTCTTTTTAGGGGGAATTTTAGAACCCAATACTAATATCTATTCTTCAATATGCCCTTGGAATAAATTCAAACTATTTTTTTTCAAACGAGACTTATGTAATTCGAAAAAAATACACACATTTTTCTTGCTTTTTAGGAGCTCAATATTGAAACTGGATTATCTCTGTGATTTCAGATCTTCAATATCTCAAATTTGGCCCTGCGGTAGCCCTCTGAATCCTCTTTCGAATGCCATAGGTCTGACCTGATTTGGATTATTCAAGGCAAAGTTATGTCCAATCTCCCGCAATGAGCTAATTATGGACTGGTTCTGTCGAGTGAACTTGTACGACTTGCCACGTGTCACTATTTTCTCCTTTGGTTCTAAAATTTATAAACAGGAAACTACATTCTATGTAATTCTAACCACTTTTTATAGAATTCCAGTCCGATGCGCAGAGAGAGAGAGAGTTATGAAGATTTTCCCACGATCACCTCTTTGAGATGAAATTCAGGAGCCTGAAAAAGACCTAAGTTCCATAGATCATATCTAAAAAAATATTGCAAACCAAGCTCTAAAATTTTGTGACGATTTTCCTCAGGATTTCGGCTTTGCGCTCTAAAAATTTCCGCTTCTTAACCTTCGTAGAAAATTTTTTATAGCGAAAATTCCATGATGACCTGTTTGGTGTAGCGAAACCCTAGAATCCAAAGCTACGATACCAAATGTTGTGAAACTAGCTCCAAAAATAGAAGAAAAGAGATATCAACGCCTTAGAAATAAGCCACTTTGAGAGGGAAACCTCCAATACATTACATGAATGAACAATTCCTAAATGATACAAATGACAAAACCTCCTTTCTATATATAGGAGTCCATGAGGCCACAATGTAATCCTAGTGGGGCCATAATGTAATCCTAGCCGACCTAACAATAATAATTTAAGAGCACAATAATAACAATATGGGGGTTATAGGGGTATAATGATAACAATAAGGGGGTTAAACTAAAAAGAATAAGGGACTATACTAGTAATATAAGGACCTAACACAAGTTGATCTCTCTGTTGATTTGTCTTCAATATTCATGCAATATTTTACTTATTATTCATCTTCACCCTCCAAAACATCTTGGATTAGTATTGGAATCTTCTGAGGTATCATGAAATATCTTCATTTTTTCTTGGTCCAAAATTTTCTTCATGTATTCATGATGGTTATTCTTTGTGCTTCTTCTCTCCAAGTGGCTCTTTGTTCCTTCTCCTTGAAATATTCATTGAGCATGGCATCTTGCCATGTTGAGGTGGTACACATGCCAATGAATATAATTCATGACAAGGTAATATTAGTCTTGAAATCATCTATTCTATCCCTACTTTGTTCATGGAAGAAGCTTCTTGTGATGGGCCTATGAAAGGGATGAACGAGTAAATCTTGTTGAGGATGGCGCAGTTGATATAAATAATGGATGAGGAAGGAACCACTTCTCACTAGAACAAATCCATGTGCTATGAGGAGGGGATATTTAGGGTCCAACATAGTGGGCAAGTGCAAGGGACATTGTGATGAGTCCGCTAACTAAAAATGTGCAGTGCGTAGTGCTCAAGGGAGAAGGATACTATGATAGCATAGTTGAGCTTCACGGTGACTGAACGAGGCCCTAACTATGGAATAGAGATACAACATGCACTTAGGAAGGTAGGGAAAGACTCAGAGTCTATGTAGTGAGGGAGTCTAGTAGAAAAGGGTTGATGGCTTGTTGACTAAAACTGCGACATGCACTATGACTAAGAGGCAAGATTAAGGGAGAGCATAATTTTCTTCAGCAGTGATCTAGAAAGGTGCCACTTTCCACTAGAATTGTGACATGTGACATGAAGGAAATCAAAACAATGCATGGTGTAGTGAGAGGTTTTAGTCAGTAGAGAAGGAAGAATAGGTATAGTAACTGCGACATGCGCTAGGCTTGAGGGGAAGGCTCCTATGCTAGCACAATTTTTTTTACAGTGGGTGTATATCCACTAGAAATCTGACCTGTGCTCAGGCAGGCCCACAGTAAGAGGAGATTTCACAGTTGGCTAAGGCAAGTAACAAAATTCAAGTCACTTTTCCCAGGGAGTGTTTACTACACTGTGTAGGGAGGAGGACCTTTGCATGGTGTAGTTTTATTTTACAAGGGGATGAAGTAGGTCCTTTCTTTCAACTAGAAGTGTCTCATGTGTTTTGAAAGGAACAAGTGGTCAAGGCTCAGTGCAGTGATTCAATACAAATAACAAGGGTTAGGTGAATATGCTCTGAATGTTCTCAATGTGCATTGATAGGAGCTGATCGTGAAGATGACTCAGTACACAAGTTTGGTAAGGTGATATTTCTTCATTTAGGCTCATGGATAAGTTTTTTTCATCACCTTATAAGAGAGTTTATGTATTCACAACTTGCACTGGGAAGGAGGACCAAGAAGAGCTCCAAAATGGCTCAGGGAGGCTCACAGTAAGAGGAGATTTCACAGTTGGCTAAGGCAAGTAACAAAAGTCAAGTCACTTTTCCCAGGGAGTGTTTAATACACTGTTTAGGGAGGAGGACCTTTGCATGGTGTAGTTTTATTTTACAAGGGGATGAAGTAGGTCCTCGCTTTCAACTAGAAGTGTCTCATGTGTTTTGAAAGGAGCAAGTGGTCAAGGCTCAGTGCAGTGATTCAATACAAGTAACAAGGGTTAGGTGACTATGCTCTGAATGTTCGATATTAGCTTCCATGTCATCCATGCCCACTTCCATGCCATCCATCTTAGCTTCCATGCCCACTTCCATGCCATCAATATTAGCTTCCAAACCATCCATCTTAGCTTCCACACCTTTATTCAAACCATCCATATTAGTTTCCACGCCTTTCTTCAAAACTACCATTTCATTTTTTGTTGCTCTTTGCGATAGTGAAATTTGGTGCACTTGCTCTTGTAATTTTGATTTCTCATGTTGTGTTTCTTCGTCTTCATGATTCATGGTAGAGCCTTATGAAGGATTAATTGTTTTTGAATTCTTTTTAGGGGGCATTTTAGAACCCAATACTAATATATATTCTTCAATATGCCCTTGGAATAAATTCAAACTAATTTTTTTCAAACGAGACTTATGTAATTCGAAAAAAATACACACTTTTTTATTGCTTTCTAGGAGCTCGATATTGAAACTGAATTATCTTTGTGATTTCGGATCTTCAATATCTAAAATTTGGCCCTGCAGTAGCCCTTTGAATCCTCTTTCGAATGCCATAGGTCTGACCTGATTTGGATACTTCCAGGCAAAGTTATGTCCAATATCCCACAATGAGCTAGTTATGGACTGGTTCCATTGAGTGAACTTGTATGACTTGCCACGTGTCATTGTTTGTTCCTTTGGTTCTAAAATTTACAAATAGGAAACTACAGTCTGTGTAATTCTAACCGCTTTTTACAGAATTCCAATCCAATGTGCAGAGAGAGAGAGTTATGAATATTTTCCCACGATCACCTCTTTGAGATGAAATTCAGGAGCCTGAAAAAGACCTAACTTCCATAGATCATATCTAAAAAAATATTGCGAACCAAGCTCTAAAATTTTGTGACAATTTTCCTCAGGATTTCGGCTTCACGCTCTAAAAATTTCCGCTTCTTAACCTTCGTAGAAATTTTTTTATAGTGAAAATTCCATGATGACCTGTTTGGTGTAGTGAAACCCTAGAATCCAAAGCTCTGATACCAAATGTTGTGAAACCAGCTCCAAAAATAGAAGAAAAGAGATATCAACACCTTAGAAATAAGCCACTTCGAGGGGGAAACCTCCAATACATTACATGAATGAACAATTATTGAATGATACAAATGACAAAACCTCCTTTCTATATATAGGAGTCCATGGGGCCACAATATTGTAATCCTAGTAGGGCCATAATGTAATCCTAGCCGACCTAACAATAATAATTTAAGGGCACAATAATAACAATATGGGGGTTATAGGGGTATAATGATAATAATAAGGGGGTTACACTAACAAAAATAAGGGACTCTACTAGTAATATAAGGACCTAACACAAGTTGATCTCCCTATTGATTTGTCTTCAATATTCATGCAATATTTTATTTATTATTCATATTCACCCTCCAAAATGTCTTGGATTAGTATTGGAATCTTCTGAGGTATCATGAAATATCTTCATTTTTTCTTGGTCCAACATTTTCTTCATGTCTTCATGATGGTTATTCTTTGTGCTTCTTCTCTCCAAGTGGCTCTTTGTTCCTTCTCCTTGAAATCTTCATTGAGCATGGCATCTTGCCATGTTGAGATGGTACACATGCCAATGAATATAATTCATGACAAGGTAATATTAGTCTTGAAATCATCTATTCTATCCCTACTTTTTTCATGGAAGAAGCTTCTTGTGATGGGCCCATGAAAGGGATGAATGAGTAAATATTGTTGAGGATGGCGCAGTTGATATAAATAATGGATGAGGAAGGAACCACTGCTCACTAGAACAGATCCATGTGCTATGAGGAGGGGATATTTAGGGTCCAACATAGTGGGCAAGTGCAAGGGACATTGTGATGAGTCTACTAACTAAAAATGTGCAGTGCGTAGTGCTCAAGGGAGAAGGAGACTGTGATAGCATAGTTGAGCTTCACGATGACTGAAGGAGGCCCTAACTGTGGACTAGAGATACAACATGCACTTAGGAAGGTAGGGAAATACTCAGAGTCTATGTAGTGAGGGATTCTAGTAGAAAAGGGTTGATGGCTTCTTGAATAAAACTGCGACATGCACTATGACTAAGAGGAAAGCTTAAGGGAGAGCACAATTTTCTTCAGCAGTGATCTAGAAAGGCACCACTTTCCACTAGAATTGTGACATGTGACGTGAAGGAAATCAAAATAATGCATGGTGTAGTGAGAGGTTTTAGTCAGTAGAGAAGGAAGACTAGGTATAGTAACTGCGACATGCGCTAGGTTTGAGGGGAAGGCTCCTATGCTAGCACATTTTTTTTTACAGTGGGTGTCTATCCACTAGAAATATGACCTATGCTCAGGGAGGCTCACAGTAAGAGGAGATTTCACAGTTGGCTAAGGAAACTAACAAAAGTCAAGTCACTTTTCCCAGGGAGTGTTTACTACACTGTGTCGGGAGGAGGACCTTTGCATGGTGTAGTTTTATTTTACAAGGGGATGAAGTAGGTCCTTGCTTTCAACTAGAAGTGTCTCATGTGTTTTGAAAGTAACAAGTGGTCAAGGCTCAGTGCAGTGATTCAATACAAGTAACAAGGGTTAGGTGACTATGCTCTGAATGTTATCAATGTGCATTGATAGGAGCTGACCGTGAAGAGGACTTAGTACACAAGTTTGGTAAGGTGATATTTCTTCATTGAGGCTCATAGATAAGTTTTTTTCATCACCTTATAAGAGAGTTTATGTATTCACAACTTGCACTGGGAAGGAGGACCAAGAAGAGCTCCAAAATGGCTCAGGGAGGCTCATAGTAAGAGGAGATTTCACAGTTGGTTAAGGCAAGTAACAAAAGTCAAGTCATTTTTCCTAGGGAGTGTTTACTACACTATGTAGGGAGGAGGACCTGTGCATGGTGTAGTTTTATTTTACAAGGGGATGAAGTAGGTCCTTGCTTTCAACTAGAAGTGTCTCATGTGTTTTGAAAGGAACACGTGGTCAAGGCTTAGTGCAGTGATTCAATACAAGTAACAAGGGTTAGGTGACTATGCTCTGAATGTTCTCAATGTGCATTGATAGGAGCTAACCGTGAAGAGGACTCAATACACAAGTTTGGTAAGGTGATATTTCTTCATTAAGGCTCATGGATAAGTTTTTATCATCACCTTATAAGAGAGTTTATGTATTCACAACTTGCACTGGGAAGGAGGACCAAGAAGAGCTCCAAAATGGCTAAGTGTAGGACTTACATGATCTTGGAAAAAACATATGAAAAAGTTCAAAAAACTCATAAAACACATGAATTCCCACAATATAGGCTAAGGGAATGCACAAAAATCATGAAAAACAATCACGACTTCAAATGCATAAAAGTGACACTTATTTCTAAGTACGACACTTAAAACAACACTTGCAAAAGCTAAATAAATTGAAAGAAACACATTCCAGAGTGAATATAACATGAAAATTCCAATCATTAAAGTAAAAGCAAGAAAAAACAATAGTCACGAACAAGAAAGTGATAGTTGATAAAAATCATTGAAATAGAAGTACAATTGCAACCAGAGTGAGGGAGACTATCAATGGAAAGTGCACAATGACTTTCGACATGGGTTGCACAATACACTATTCTTATGATTGTGTAGTCACTATCAACAGTGATTGCGTAAGCCTCACTTTCAAGATTTTCTTTATGTATATCTAGGCTTGCATAGAAATAAGTGTGTTAGTGAATTTATTGAGCATGTGTGAGTAAGTGAATTTGAAACTTAGAATCTAAGAAGAATAATTAAACACTTAAAAAATAATCAATTGACCATGAAGTGACCATAGAGAAACATATCACAAGATCCTTAGTAGGCTCCAAAATTAAAGTGTAGGAAAAATTTTGGAGGGTGTTGATCGCAACATCAACACTTGGTGACACACTAGTATAACTCCAACTTCTTTTTTCAAGTTTCACCCTTAATTGTAAGGTCTTAGTCTTTCAGGAAGTATTGATTCATCATGTGGATTATCTTGGCTTCCGAATTTGACCCAGTTATAAATATAGTATCATCTATTCCTTTTCTCGGTTAAACACATTTACAAAGCTTACCATAAATCAATTGTTTCTATATGGGAGAAGGGTAATATGTATTTACGAGTTTAAGATGATAAAATTTTGAGTTTTTCGTATTTGGTGTTTCTCCATGACTAGTAGGCCTATTCAGTACCTCATTGGAGTCACTGTAGAAACACAAGCATTGCTTCGTTGCCAACGAGTCTGTTCAGTACCCCGGTGAAGTTAGTTTCTTCACCTCTCTGTGCAGGAAGCCTTTCTCTTCTTTCACCCTTTATTTATTTATTTTTAGTTAAATGCGCTTAAGAAATTATTTATTTACTAGGGTGGAAGATGGATCCCAAATTATTGAGAGCACGAGAGGTTTTTCCTTCAGAGACAATTATATATACCTATGATATTTATTTGCTTGCTATTAATTTTCCCCTTTCCCTTCTCTACATGATTGGATTGACATGCAAAACACTATTCAATTACAATCCTGAGTTAAGGAATGAGGACCAAAGAACATGTACTAACATCATGGTTATGCTTAAATATTTCCTTTTGAATGGATCATATTTTCTATTCAGACATCATTATATTTAATGATATGTAAACCTAATATAGAGAAGAGGATAACATATTAGCCAAGCATTGTTTGTCGTTACAATTTCCTTTCAAAGCTTTGCCACATTGTATTTGAGCCAAAAGGAACATATTTCATGTAGAGACTTATTAAGAAAAACATAAAATAACAAAAAAGTTAAAACAAGGAAACAAGATCAAAAGAACAAAGAAAATGGTGAACTGAGCTAAAAGAAACATGCGAGATAGAAGTGATAAAACAAAGGAAATATTAAAGAGAGAAAATGTAGGATGAATGTACAAGGGAAACTAAAATGCAACTATACCTACTCCTAACCTAACCAGTTATAACGTCAGGGCTAAGTGTAATGAAATTTCCAATGAAACCATTGTAGATCTCGACCTGTAAACAAAAAGATACAAGTGATTAAAAAAAATATAAAACAATGTTAAAAAAATAAGAACTTGAATAGCTTGCAAAAAATACAGAAGGTCTTGGCTAATGCCAGAAAGATGTGTCATAGCAACTAATTCTAACCATTTCCAAACTATACCTTTTCACAAATAACAACAAATAACAAACCTTGAAAGTTTGTTGTGAATGTACCTGCATTTGTATTATCCTTATTAGCAAACATGAGGAAAAATTGGATCTTATTATTAGCATAATAGATTTCAAGCTTTCTCTAACCATTTGGCGATTGGATCTTGATATTCAAAATAACCAATTTGAAAACCATGAGACTCATGAAAAAATAAATTTTTAGTTAACATATTCGAGTCACAAATAGAATCTCCAGTATTTTGATTAGTTTGGTTGATTAACATATAAGGTCCTTGATTCTCTATTGGTTCCCCTCGTACCTAATAAGATGCAAAACCAACAATATGAAAGCTTATACATTTAAAACAATCATTGACCTTGTACATTCAAAAAAACAATTAGGATAGAAGACTGGAAAAAGTTTGGAAGCAAGTGTCAAATCAAAATAAGTATTCATATCAACACTAGGGTTTTGATTTGTTGAATGACTCAAGAATTTACAATCACTCAAGAAGAGATATTGTGCCAAAGAGATGATTAACCTCATGGCATAAAAAAAAGGTATATGAAAGTGATCGATCTCGGAAGCATTTGACAATGAGGAATATTTCAACCAAAAATTACCTTTGTCTTGATCATCAGGATAACGTGCTTTGAAACTGTGTTTATCCATATAATATATGTTCTCCAACCCTGAGTGAAATGTAAGGGATTCACATGATGAAGAATTAACTAAACAAGAATCTTCCATTTGATAGAAAACTCTATCTTGAGAGTTAAGAGACATTACGGGAATTTTGAGGTCTAAAATGGGCCTCCTAAGGAAATTGTTTGGTCAATTTAGTGTGTCCTAAATTGCTACATTAATTTGTCAATCCGGGATTCGTAAGCTGACGAAGTGTGGCGCACTATATGTGCAAGATAACCTATCTCTTACTTTTTGTCGTTTTTGGGTTTTTTTATTTATTTATCTTGGGGGTTTTATCTTGGTTGGTTTCCTAATGTGAGATGGAAATTCTAAAAGACAAGTATGGATATAAATGTTCAAGGCAATGATGTCCTTTATAATGATTTCCCAAACTTCAAACTTCAAAAGGGTTTTAAAACATGCAACGACAAAATTAATTCCTAAAAGAAAATGAAAATGTTCCACTATACTAGTCAAACAAACAATGAACTATTGATAATGAAACCCATTACCCTTGCTGCTGTCTAAATACAAAAGAAACTGTGCTCAAAGAAATCCAAGAATTGCAAGAAAAGTAAAGCTAAAATCAAATTACATCAACTCATATTCTGACCCCTCACCATTAGTCTCGCTATGGCTTTCAGAGGTAATCATAAACAACTTGAGCAATCTGATATATAATTTGCATAAAAATAAACTAATATCAAATTACACACTCATACTTCAATCCCTCACCATTAGTCTCGTTATGGCTTTCGGAGGTAGCTGATAATGACATGAGCAATTTAATATCTAACTTGCAGAAAAATAAACTAATATCAAACTACACACTCATACTTCAATCCCTCACCATTAGTCTCGCTATGGCTTTCGGAGGTAATTGATAATCACATGAGTAATTTAATATCTAATCTAACTAGTAAAGCAAATATACAAAACTGAAATAAATAAAACAGTGCTGGAATTAAAAGCTAAGAAAAATAAATCAGCAGAAGGACAAGACTAATTCCATGTCATTATTCATTGTAAAACTATGTGCAAATGCCCAGGCTGCCTACTGTAATCTGGAACAAAGACACTGATCAATTAACAACAGTATAAAGCATGAAAAATTATGGACAGAAATAAAACGTTAATACCATAAGAGATGTAATATATACACGTGAATAACTATGGCACAATGAATGTAAGGAAATAAAGCATGAAACTATACAGCAATAAACAAAACCTCGGCGTGTGCAGGGGCCCTCTGCACAATCCTCGGGAAACAGCTATCAACCACGAATTATGCTTATGAACAGAGTCTTCTCATATATTTAAAACACAGTCATAACAAGGAAATAGTGTCACAGAACAGTGGGCTTTCTTTATAGCCAAAATTACATTACAAAAGCTAAGCTACTATGCGTATGAGAACGCATTATTTATAACAGAGGATGACATAACTACTTTCTACAATCTGCGCTGATAAAAGACACGTGAACAACCACGTCCAGAAATCTAGCATTATGGCTGCCGTGAAGATTAAATCTATGGAGGGTGGCCATTGGATTCGGCTTATGGAGCAGTTCACAGGTGTTGATATGTCCCCTGAGACTTAGGAACGACCATGCAAGTCTTCACGTGGTGAAAAATGGAGTTCTGTCACCGTAGGACTCTCAGGTTGACCACCGCTTGACTACCTTTGACCACGACCTTCTTTGGTGAATTCGACTGAGCCAATAGGACTCGGTCCATATCCATGTCATTTCCAACTTGCCCATGTGGCTTGATTTGCTTGAAGACACCTGCAATATAGACTTTAAAAAAATGGCTGCGGAAAGTTGAAGCAGCTGCGGAAAGTGACAAGATTCTGCAGCTCAATGAGCAAAAATCTAATTCAAACAGCAGACACAAAACATAGTTAAAAACCATTTTAAATGCTCTTTTATGATTAATATGCAATGATGTTGATGACTTAGGAGGTCCAGGCAAATGGAAAAAATTCTAGAAAGGTGTATAGGAAAGATGCAAGTTTGGGACTCAACAGAAATTATAAAATAATAGTGGAAATAATAAAATAAGATTTGATTACATCATCAAATTTTGGAGGGAATAAAGAAAAAACTACTTTTTGAACTCGTATTTTCAACTTATCTCCCAAAGCTTTTACTCAAATTTCGAGCAGGAGTACCCATTGGATGCAAAATTTAATTACTCATCCAAGGAGTACCCATGTTGCATACTTTCGATGGATCCTACTCCACAAAAAATAAAAAATACATTAAAAACATGATTCCAATCACATTTTTTCATGTATTTCTCATTTTTCTTGTAGCTGGGTCCATCAAAAGTATGCAACATGTGTTAGTATGAATCCTTTGTCGAAGTGTACGAAAAGGACCACTTTAGCTACGCATAACTAATAGCCCTAACAACAAAAGTGGCTGCCAATATCTTCAGATCTGCCATTAGTTAGATAAGAAAATAGCTGTAAAACACCAGATCTATGTATGGAAAGACATTAAGCAGTAAAATAAAGGGTTTGCTCCATGCATCCAACAGACAAGACACGAACACAATTTTTTTTTGAAAGAATTTTTATATTATAGGGCACCTGGGAGGAAAACAAGAAGGTGTATCCAGCTCTCCTCAATGGGATGGGTTCTTTGTAGTCCTCAGCACTTCAGATCTAAGCTTTCTCTCTCTTGTAGGTGTAGAAAACCAAATGCAAAAATGAAGCTCAATGGGAGCAAATGATGAAAAATGAGACCAAGTGTATAGATCCAGAGTGATCTAGTAGGCAACAAAAGGTGAAGAATGATGGGGAAAACCCTCCTATTTATAACAAAATATTGGGTCATTCTAGATCTTGGTGGATGATTAAAATAATGTTAACCAAATCTACATCCACCTTTTATGGAATACTTTATTATATTTGTTGGAGGGAAAGGGTCTTTGACTTGGGTCAAATCCCTTGATTAGTCAAAAATAAATAAATAAATGATTTATTTATCTTTTTAAGGAAGTGGTTGGAAGATAATCAAATAAATAGTGATTTATTTAATTATTTGTGGGTGATTTGGTCATATTTAACAAGGAATATTATCTAAATAAGATTTAAATAGTTATTCCTAGAAATTAATAAGATAAATAAAGGTTTATCTAATTAATTTCTTTGATTTTGGGTTAAACATGACTGGGAATAATAATTAAATTATGGTTTAATTAATTATTCCATGAGGAAAATCAAACAAATATGGGTTTGTTTAATATTCCCTTTTGGGGTTTTCTGTTTTAACATAGTGAAAGTGGTTTTACTTAGGGTAAAACTGGTCTTACATGGTGTACTTGGGTCCATCTAATGATAATAAGTTAGATGACCAAAAAATGGTGTAACAGATTTCCCCCCAGCGTGCGAGTGTCAGGAGCAAATCGTATGACCGAAGTACGTTGTAAGAACACAATCACTAGACAACAAAAGAGGTGTCAGAGAGAGAAATGTGAGGTAGATAGTGTGCTGAAGGACTAGACCCTGAGGAGACGAGACTCGCAGGTGCAACAAGTCTCTTTTTATGAGAGGGTACCTGTGCTGAAGGCGGCGGGGGAGGCATACCTATGCCCGCCGAGACAAAGTAAAAAAGAATAGTGTGTCCAGTAAACAAGGGACCGAACCATAAAATACAGCTGGCATAATCATGAGCCAGATAAAAATACAATGAGGAATCCCACATACATGCTGTGCCTGGGATAACAGCCAGGACTTGTACAATAATATCTGAGTACATGAGATACAAATACAACCGAAATGCCCCCTGCACATGGGGAAGGGCTCATAGAATCTGACTGATACATGCAAGTCGAAGAGGCGCTGCAAGTGGCTACGACCAACATCATCAAATATCTGGAGCTGCATCGAAGGCTACAAAGAAGAGGTCATCCGGGCATGTGGGGGGCTACCTGCAGGGCCACCCCCTCATGAGGGTTGAGCCATCTCACACACACCCGGGAATCATCAAGAGCTGCTGCTGGATCACTGGACCATCAATTATACGAATCTCGATCATGCTGAAAGGAGCTGGAGAAACAATCAAGTCAAAGGGAAATGAGAGATCCCTTGGCCTGATCCGAGGCACCGAACAAGAGTGGAAGCTGGAACCAAGGTACACCGCCCTCTAGACCTGGCTTCTAGAATGAAAGTGCTGATGTCGACAGAAGGAGGTCCGCCATAGTTGAGGGAGTGAGATGTCCCCAACTAAGGCACGAGAGAAAACAGTAGAGCGACGGACATACTGACACGAATGATGATGGTGAAATGGAAAGGACTGAGTAGCGAATGGACGACTTCCCTTGTTAGAGCATAAATGGCATGAATGACATGGCAACGACTGACACAATATCGGAAGGGATAGGGGACAGTGGGACTGAAGGTCATAATGTGCGACACAAGAGAGAGACCAAGCAATGAAGGATGGAGAGCTATAGTGGGGTACAACGGGACTCGGGATAGATTCCATGGATGCGATGATGACTCAACTTGGATGCTCTAAACGAGGGCGACTTGATGGTGCTGCCACACAGGAAAGGCCCAAATGGGGGACCGTGGAGACACGAGTACAAGGTGGGAACTCATGAAGAAAATCGACACGAAGATGGACGAGTATGGAGGCGAAGTGATGCCCCAAATACAAGTGTTGTAAGTGAGGAAATTCGATTTAAAGTGTAGGTGAAGTGGCCCTTCGTGGACAAAATGGGTCTGGGTGAAGTAGCAAATAAAAATGAAAAGACAGATGCTGGCTATCTAAAAGAAAATAAAACATGCATTCCAGAAGGGAAATGCTAAGGGTAATATTTCTTAAGATAGAGTGCATTGCGAGGATTAGGAAGGGGGTGGCCTTCGAAATCCTCTAAGAGGTATGCCCCCTTATCGAGGTCCTTACTAATGATGTAAGGACCTAGCCATAATGAGTCGAACTTCCCATGACCAAGGACATCATGGGCTTGGTCATATACTAGAACAAGGTCGCCTTCGTGAAAAGTGCGAGGCTGGACTTTTCGGTCATACTGAGCTTTGGTGCGCTTTTTGGCCGCCTCCATGGTTTGCAAGGCAACACGACGGTCTTCGGAAGCGTGCTCAAGCATGATAAGTCATTGTTCTAGAGGTTGGGTGTCAGGGAGAAGTTCAACGGCTAGATGTAGAGAAGGAATTTCACACTCGATCGGTAAGACTGCCTTCTCTCCAAAAACTAGGTGGAAAGGAGTAAACCCGGTGGCGGTTTTAACAGAAGTTCGATAGGCCCACAAGGCAGGGAAGAGCATGAGATGCCAGTTGGTTTTGTGCTTATTCACCGTTCATTGAAGCATAGTTTTGAGGATTTTGTTGACTGCTTCAACTTGGCCATTACCTTGGGGGTAATAGGAGGAGGAATATTGGTGCTCAAAACCCAACAGTGAGGATAGCTCACGCCATATCTCATCTTCAAAATGTTGGCCATGGTCAGAGACCAGTTGTTTGGGAACCCCGAATTGAGCTATAACATGGTTAAAGAAAAAGAGGGCTGCGGTAGCTGCCGTGTTGTTGAACGTTGGCATGGCCTCAGCCCATTTGGTGAAATAGTCGACCGCCACGATGATATACTTATGGTTACCAGCGGATGGTGGGCGACACTCCATAAAGTTGATGGCCCATTTACAGAAGGGGCCGGATGAGACGACTGGATGGAGGGGAGCTGGTGGAGCTCGTGCCTTAGGGGAGAAATGTTGGCAATTGGGATAGTGTTTGACTGCCTCAATGCAATCAGTAAAGAGAGAAGGCCAAAAATACCCAGCGCGCATGACTTTCTGGGCAGTAGCGAGACCGGAGAGGTGGCCACCGCAAGCGCCGCTATGGCAGGCATTAAGGACCTGTTCAGCTTCAGCGTGTGTGAGGCAACGACGAAGGACGGTGTCAACCCCACGACGATATAGGTCGTCACCGATAAGGAGGTATCGGGGGGCTTGGTGTCGGATGCGTCGGCGAGCCTCACGATCAAGGTGAAGGGCGAAATTTTGGGTTCGCAAGTAAGTAAGAATGTCGCCATACCATGGGTCGTCGGCAGTAATGGAAAATAAGTGTTCATCAGGAAAGTCATCATTAACTGGGGTATCTGGCGCTCCGGTAGGTAATTCAGAAATGAGCTCAGCGAGGGCTAAGCCTTTCTTACTCTTTGGTGTGATGGATTCGAGGTCAAATTCTTGGAGAATAACGACCCAACGGGCGTATTTCCCAGTGAGGATACGACGAATCAATAGGAAAGCCAAGGGGTTGGAATTAGTCACAACCTTGGTGGAGCGCATGAGGATATAATGACGAAGTTTTTGGACTGAGAACACTACAGCTAGCACTAATTTTTCTTCGAGTGAGTAGGAAACAGGGGGTCCTACAAGGTTCTTACTGACGTAATAGATCACATGCTCGATACCATTGTCATCTTCCTGGATGAGGACTCCAGCGACCGAATAGGTGGAAGCGGAGATATACAGGATGAAGTCCTGATCAAAGTCGGGCGGGCGGATCAATGGAGCAGATGTGAGAGCCTGCTTGAGGGCATTAAAAGACTCGTGAGCATAGGAATCCCAAACGAAAGGGATAGAAGATCGGAGGAGTCTAAGGAACCCATGTGCAGTGGTGGCGTAGTTAGGGACGAACCGTCGAAGAAAATTAGCTTTGCCTTGGAGACTTTGGAGCTGGCGGAGTGTACGTGGGACGGGAAGTTCAAGAATGGCTGGAACTTTCAAAGGGTCAAGAGTGATACCATCCTTAGACACGATGAAGCCTAAGAGATGGCCGGCAGGAACGCAAAAGACGCATTTCAACGGGTTAAGGCGGATATTATACTTGCGACATCGGAGGAAAATGGTACGCAGATCGTGGAGGTGCTGCGCCCGATGCTTAGAACGCGCGGTGAGGTCATCCAAATAAGCAAGGATAATGTGAGCTAAGTCATGGAAACAATAAGACATGGCCCGTTGAAACGTGGCGCCGGCATTTTTGAGGCCGAAAGGCATGACTTAGTAAGCAAAAGTTCCCCACGGACTAATGAACGCGGTTTTGAGTTGATCAGCAGGACGGATAGCAATTTGGTTGTATCCGGAGAAACCATCCATAAAGGATAGAACCTCATGGCCCGCACACTCGTCAATGATTTGGTCAATGAACGGTGTGGGGAAGTTGTCTTTGGGACAAGCTTGGTTCAAGTCGCGAAAGTCCGTGCAGACACGGATGGTGCCTTGTTTCTTAAGAATGGGAACTGGGTTGGATACCCAAGTGGTGTATTCAATGGGGTAAATGAAACCAGCCTGCTTAAGCTTGTCGATTTCGGCTTTGATAGCGTTACGTCTGGAAGGATGAATGGGTCTCAACTTTTGACGGACTGGTTTGGTGTCCGGCCATGTATCGATGTGGTGTTCGACAATGGCGGGATCGAGTCCGGGCATTTCAGAATAGGACCAGGCGAAAATATCGCAGAATTCTTTGAAAAGCTTGGTGTAAGCTTCGATTTCTTCCGGGGTGCATTGAGCACCTAAGGTGATATATTCCTGGATACCTGGGGTGACTGAAATGTCAATTTTGATGGTAGGAGAGATGTTGGCCATGTTTCCTTCTTCAAAAGCATCAGGGGCAGGGATGGGGTTTTTGAACCAATCGACAGCATTGGGGATGAAGTCTTTGGTTTCCACAGCAAATTGGTCATGGGACTGCTGTGGGAGGAAGTATGCGCGATGGTGCATATCATCCCAAGGAATGTCCGGGTTGGTCATGGCTTCCATAATGTCCTCATCGGATTGGAAGATGGGAAGACTGGAGGAATAGGGGTCACCCGAGGAAGTAGTGATGTGTGACAGGTCATCAGGAGGAGAAGGGCTCAGATGTGCGATATCAACAGATCCAAGGTCGGCTGAGGAGCTGGGAGGATCCGCAGGTTGAAGGGCAGGTGAACTATCTCGCAAGGATGATGATAGGTACAAAATGGTGGTTGACGGCTCCGTTGGCTCGATAGCGGGAGGAGGAATGTGAATGGGAGTAGGAAGGTCCTCTGGTCCGATCGAAGTGGCCTTGAATTGGCGGTACATGTCCAAGGAGGAACGATACTCGTCAAGGCGGGGACAGAGGTGGGTGTAATGGCCATGAAAATCGTACAAGGCACAAGGGTGGTTTTTGCGCAAGTTTTTGAGGTTCAGGATAGAGTCGGGGATAGTGACGTAGACTTCTGGGATGTCAGAGTCGGGGAATGTCTCATTGACCAGAAGCTTGAGGTGTGGAAATTCAGGACACATGTGAGTGGCGTGACCGATGATATCACACAAAGCGCATTGGATGGCGGGCTTTGGTGGTCGCGGAGGGGTAAGAGTTGTCGAGGTGGCCTGGTCCTGACGGGTTGCCCCCTTACGAGCTTTTCCTTTCTTTCCGGGGGCTGGCACCACAGCGGTAGGGTCCGGTGGCGGTGCTGGGGGCTCGGAGGAGGTGAGGGGGACCGGTTGAACCGGTGTCAAAGCAAGGTAAGGTTTGGGGTGACCGGGAGGGGTAGCGGCTGGAGGGTCAATGTACCAGACGGGTAGGCCGATGGATAGGTTAGGGAGAGAGAGGGTGGCCATGACGGGGACAGAAAAAACTTCGGGAGGGGGAGCCAGGAAAGGTATCTGCCCAGCAGGGTAATGACCAGGAGGGACGGCTCCGAGGTGGTTAAGGCCAGGGGGAACCGTTCCAGGAGGATAAAGGGGTTCAGGGATACCAGCTGTAGGGGGAGGGCCAGAAGGAGGAGGTCCGGCTGGCTGAGAGGAATGGCTAGGAGCGGGGTGCGGAGGGCAAGGGGGAGGTTGCTGACTAGCTGAGGCAGGCCGCTTAAGAGCAGCCTGAGACGATTGCATCATGCAAATATCCGATAAGCTGGGATCAGTGATAGGAGCGGGAGGAGGGTTAGGGAAAGTTCCAAGCAGGGAGGAATATTTGTAAACACCGAGGTAGACACTGGTCAAGGAATCGACAGTTTGCTTGTTGGCTACAGAAGAGATGGTCGTCTCAGGTGAGTTTTGAGATTTTGGCTCATGATATGTCAACTGGTCAATGGTGACTATCTTTCCGTTATGGGGGAAAGACATCTTGCGAAAGACCGTGGATGGGACAGCAGACATAGCATAGGTGTAGCTTCGCCCCAATAGAATGTTGTAATCTAGCGGGGCGTCGATGACTTCGACGTCAACGCAAACCGTCTTACCGGCGAGGGTGATAGGACAATTACGAAATAGGCCAATGGGCTGGGAGGCATGGCCGTCCCACGCTTGAAGGGTGATCGTGGAAGGGGCCAGTTCAGGAGATCCGAGTTGCTTCCAAACCGAAGCGGACATCACGCATGTGGATGCCCCCTCATCAATGATACATCGGGACACGTTGGCGTTCCGGATTTTGACTGGGATTTGGAAGGCGACAGAAGGAGGGAGAGGAGGATGGTCCGATTGAGTGGCGTCGAAAACAATCATTTGGTCATCAGCAGGATCTACGGCGCCCACGGCAGATAGTAGAGCCTTCTTTTGGGAAGGGCACGACTGGAGGAGCTCCAGTGTGGAAATGGCGGCAGGAGATTGCGCCAAATCATCTACTATGCTATATGAATGGGCAGCCCGACTTGGAGCAGCGTTTCGACGTAGGGGGCCCTTAGGTATCTTGGTATGAACCTCAACTTTTGGTTGAGGGATATGTAAGGGGCCACTGGGTGACGAAAGAGGCTCTGGAGAACTTGAAGAAGGAGGCTCGGGAGCAGACTGAGCAGGAGGCTTGGGGTACTGGCGAGACCGAGTTTGAAGGTGAAGATCGACGGACGGGTTAGGATCGGAGTGCATCATAAGGATCTGGTAAGCAGAGGAACCAGAAAGGGAAGGGGGGGTGGCTACCTGGCTGTCGAGTGGTTGGGTAGCCATGAATCCTTGCTGAGGGAAAGGATTAGTCAACACAGCTGGCTGGGTAGTGGCCACATTAGAAGGAGCATGAGGGGATGTGTGCTGTCCGCGCAATGTGGCTTGAGACTCCCACATCTGCCGCATCTGGGGTAATAGGGGACAATCGTGGGTGTAATGACCATAAGCACCGCAACACGAACAAGGCTTGCTTGTGCGAAGCGGCCTGTCCGGCTTGGGCTAAGTGCCCTGTTGCTAGTTGGCAGTGCTAGGGTCCACACCAGGATTGGGTCCATGGGTACCAGGGGCAGATTGGTTTGGATTGCCTCTCCACCTTCTTTGAGAAGAAGGGGGATTGGTCGCGCCCTGCTGTGCAAATACTTGCCCTGGCGGGGGCTGTAGGTGCTGGTGCTGGGGTTGAGGAGGCAAGGGAGGAGGAAGCGCATATGCTGGAGGAGTTGTCGCACCAGGCTGCGGATAAGGGTAATGGGTAGGTTGGGAAACATTGAGGTAAGCAGGAGGTTGGGCAAAAGGAGGAGGCATGCCGTATCCTGGATACATGCTACCGGGAGGGGGAAGAGTGCTGGAGGAGCTGGCCCCTCCCTGAGGGGGACCATAGCCCATAGGAGGTTGAGCGTATGGATGGGAAAGGGCTCCAACGATACCGTCGGCGGAATGAGATGCCCCCGGGGCGTTAGCGCCACCGGGCCTGGGGAGGTCAGGAAGAACGGTATAAACATAACCAGATTGAGCGTAGATCGGGTCATATTTCAAGGCTATTTGGAGGGCGGCTTCTTCAGTTTGAGGAAAATGAGAGGCGACATCTTTGCTGATGGGAGCGGGAAGGGTGCGAAGGAACCAGTCCATGTAAACCCGATCTTCGAAGGGAGGGGCTCGACATAAGCTCCGTCTTCTTCGCCATTCCTGAACATGGGCGGAAAGGCGTGTTGAAGAGGATTGCTTAAAGGAAGTCAAGAGCTCCGTGCCAGTATCGTATCGGAGAGGGAGCTAGAAGTACGACAAAAAGGCTTGGGCAAGAGTCTCAAAGGTGGTATGGGTAGAGGTGGCTTGTTCGACATACCATTTAGAAGCTTCGCCGGTAAGCGTGCGTTGGAACAAACAAAGGTGAATGGAGTCATCGGTAATGGAATTGGAAGAACACCACATGTGGAAAGATCGGACATGATTGGATGGATCTTCTCCAGCTTGGCCTTCGAATTTAGGAATGTCGGAAGGGAGCTTGGTTGGCATGGCAGGCCAACCAACATTGTGGCGGATAGGGTCATTGATCAACTGATTGAAATCGGGGAGGCTGAGGCCTACAATGTACGGCAGCAAAGGGGTGGCCGGTGTTGTTCCTGTGGCGGTTCTGCTAGTAGTAGGGCCGGCATTAGGGCCGGGAGAACCGCTAGCGTTAGGACCTAGACCAGACATAGTGAAGGTGACAGGGGGAGAACCGGGAGGAGAAGGAGGACCCGATGACTCAGGAGAGGAGTCGGAGTGCGAACTCGAAGGTGGACTGGCTCGACGACGGCGGGGCGGAGCAGGTCGATCGACCGGAAACTGAGGATGAAGGCCAAGAAGTCTCCGGGAAAGGCACCTTGGGGGCACAATGATGACAGGAAGAAGGAAACCGACAGGGGCAGAAAGGGACATAATCAATTACGGTCAAGGGCAGAAAAGGTGCAGTGATAATTGATTTTAGAGTCTTTGCCAGGCGGTGTTAACCAGGCGCTTCTTCGCTTAGGGTCAGTGTGTGGCGTGCGTTAATTTTAATTTTTAAACCCTTTCCGTTTTGAGAGCAAGAAAAAGTGTGCTGCGTAGCTGAAAATAAACCTACAGAGAACAGAATATAATGCTGAAATAACAGAAAAATAACAGCTACTTGTGCATCTATCTAACCCAAGGAGGTGGGTCTCTCAAAACTATGCTGAAAAGAAAGGGAAAAACTATGTAAAACACACGGAAAAGGGGCCAATAGATCTAAGGTCAAAGGGGACAGGGATCTAGAGGACAAAGCTGCTGAAAAGAGGTGCAGATCACAGCCAAGAGACAGAGGCAAGGTAGCTGGAAAAAGGAAGGAAATCAGCAAAAAACTGGAGGGGCAAGGCGGAGGCCTTCAAAGGAGGTCCAAACAAAACAACAGGAGGTGATTTGAAAGGAAAAAAGGCTGATTTCAAAGGATCTAAAAGGGAGGTAACAGATCTGGAAAAAGGAGGCTGAAGCTCTGAAAAACAGACAACTGAAACAGCTTAAAACTCTTCCACAAAAAGTGGAGGGTACTAAAGCCCTAAGGGGCTAGGTTTCCACTTAGATGAGTAAAAATAGATCAAAACTTGGTCAAAACAGGCTGAGGCAGAGGCTGGAGGACCCTGACAGAAGCTGCACCTCACGTGTTTAAAAACCTTAAAAATTGCGTAAAATTGCCGAAAAATGGCGTGTCATAGCTTCGACTCGATTTCAATGCAGTCGCAGAAACAAAGGTGGCACACCTGAGTCCGTGTCGCAGGTTTAGGGGCCAAAAAGTAACCCCGCGCTTCCGTTGTCTCGGCTGCATTTTCGTGTTGCCGTCTCACAAGTACCAGTCGCTTACCTGCGCAATAGGGCCAGAAACACATGGAAGTTAGAAATTTTAATGTTTTAGGTTTTTATGTGAGAAAAACAACATAAAAATAGGAAAAATAAACAGCTGAAAAGAAACCCTAGGGTCTGAAGTAGCTGGATATGCAGGAATATGAAAAACGACAGCGGTCGTAATTTAAAACCCGTGTGGAGTTGCCATTTGTTAGTATGAATCCTTTGTCGAAGTGTACGAAAAGGACCACTTTAGCTACGCATAACTAATAGCCCTAACAACAAAAGTGGCTGCCAATATCTTCAGATCTGTGATTAGTTAGATAAGAAAATAGCTGCAAAACACCAGATCTATGTATGGAAAGACATTAAGCAGTAAAATAAAGGGTTTGCTCCATGCATCCAACAGACAAGACAAGAACACAATTTTTTTTTGAAAGAATTTTTATATTATAGGGCACCTGGGAGGAAAACAAGAAGGTGTATCCAGCTCTCCTCAATGGGATGGGTTCTTTGTAGTCCTCAACACTTCAGATCTAAGCTTTCTCTCTCTTGTAGATGTAGAAAACCCAATGCAAAAATGAAGCTCAATGGGAGCAAATGATGAAAAATGAGACCAAGTGTATAGATCCAGAGTGATCTAGTAGGCAAAAAAAGGTGAAGAATGATGGGGAAAACCCTCTTATTTATAACAAAATATTGGGTCATTCTAGATCTTGGTGGATGATTAAAATAATGTTAATCAAATCTAGATCCACCTTTTATGGAATACTTTATTATATTTGTTGGAGGGAAAGGGTCTTTGACTTGGGTCAAATCCCTTGATTAGTCAAAAATAAATAAATAAATGATTTATTTATCTTTTTAAGGAATTGATTGGAAGATAATCAAATAAATAATGATTTATTTAATTATTTGTGGGTGATTTGGTCATATTTAACAAGGAATATTATCTAAATAAGATTTAAATAATTATTCCTAGAAATTAATAAGATAAATAAAGGTTTATCTAATTAATTTCTTTTATTTTGGGTTAAACATGACTAGGAATAATAATTAAATTATGGTTTAATTAATTATTCCATGAGGAAAATCAAACAAATATGGGTTTGTTTAATATTTCCTTTTGGGGTTTCCTGTTTTAACATAGTGAAAGCGGTTTTACTTAGGGTAAAACTGGTCTTAGATGGTGTACTTGGGTCCATCTAATGATAATAAGTTAGATGACCCAAAAATGGTCTAACAACATGGGTACTCCTTGGATAATTATGAATTAAATTTTGCATCCAAATAGTACTCCCACTCGAAATTTGAGTAAAAAATTTGGGAGATAAGTTGAAAATATGAGTTGAAAAAGTAGTTTTATTATTTTATTAATTTTTAATCTTTTTACCCTTTTAACTAAAAAATGGTGAACCATCCCCCATGGTTGACATCATCATCTTGAATTCTATTGGTTCTTATAAAGTTTATTTTGGTTGTACATTTTTCTTAGGAGGCCCATTTTAGACCTCAAAATTCCCCTAATGATTAACTTCAAAACACTACAAGTCCTTCAAGAATGAGCTCACATCTAGTGGATGAATGTTAAGGAAAGAATTATGAGTGAAAATATGGATCCAACTTAGTTTGGATATCTCAAAAATATTGCAAGAACCAGACATAACCATCAACAAGGGTTGAAGTCCCTCAACTTCCTGACAGGTCTCTAAACTTTTTGACGGTGGGTCTTCGAATTTGTGTAGCTTATAAAAATTAAGAGGTAGAAATGCACCACTATTGTCAAATGTATCAATGAAAACATTGTTAGTGCCACTGTTTTGATCAAATATAAGATTAGGCATATCAAAATCTTGATGGGTATATAATTTAAATGCATCAATCGAAAAAATCCTTTGATCATTTAGAGTTGCAACATTCTCCATGACTTATGAAAGATTTACAATTGAGCATACCATGAATAATATATTCAAGCTTTTTATCATTTGATTGTAGGATCACATAAACATGTACCTGATTGCAATTATGACCAGTTAGATAGTGTGTCAAAGGTGAGGAGAAATGAAAAGACTCAGGAAGAGAAACACTAGTTGTAGATAAATAAAATTGAGCTCTTAAGAACAACATATCAACATGCATGTTATGCTCCATGAGATTATTTGAACATCCACTATCACCCAAGACCATGCCTTGACCATGATAGGGAAGTAAATGTAAGAGCATTTCATGATAAAACTGAAGATTTCTTGAATCAACATGATTTTCATCAACATAAAAGTCTAGGCATATCAATGTGACATTTAGATTGACCTTTCTTTTCTTAAACAAAATATACCAAAGATTCAAAAGCCCGTCAAATTATCTCTTCAGGTTTGTCATCTGAAGATGCACGGGTCATAAGAATTTCAAGATCGTTCTGAGTTGAAAGAGTATCCCTACCTATAAATGGAGATTGTAAACTATGAGAAACAGAATTCAGATCAATACCTTACAAATATAAGTCCTCTGGAGGAGAAAATATATCACCCCATTTACTTGGGCACTCATCATCATATGTATTAGTTGAAACATGGATGTCAAGGTGATGGTTTTCCAAAGTGTCAACTTGAATGAAAGGTTTGGAATCATTTGACAGGTTATCAAGATTACTGGATCAGTGATCATCCAAAGATGCTATATTATCATCTTGAAAGAGATCAGAAATATGGAACATATCTTCAACACTTCACTCCTCTACATGTGAAATACAACTAGCTTGTTCCTGATTACTACTTGAAACAATAGGTTGGAAATCCAAAGAGTTTGAAGTAAGTTGATCATGTGTATCATAAAGCAAGGAGTCACGAGACATATATGGTAGAGGTTTTAGGTATCCCTAGAGGAAATCATGTTTTCAATTGGATCAAAGTTTAGAATTATGTACATTGATATGATCTTGAAAAATCAATGAATCAAATTTCACTCTAATCTCCATACAATTATTGAACCATTCCAATTTCTCCTTAATAGGATCTATCATGGAGAGAGGCTGAAGGTGGAAAATACAAATCAATAATTTGATTTCCATATTTCCTAACTTAAACATCGTCACAAGGAGGAACCAAAATTGGTACTGAAAAAAGAAGGACGAAAAGGACAAGAAGGAATAATAGGTTCCTCCTCATAGATTTAGGGTGTTTCAGGATCAATGTAAGTAGGAAAAATAGAATCATTTGGGGGTTCAGATCCAAAATTTTGACAGAGAAGAGAATCAGGTTCTGAAACTTTTTGCTGATAAAATTATAGTCAAAATATTCTTCAAGAAACTCACAACAAAGGTGAAGAAACCGATTAAGGAAACCCTCTAAATATTCACCTGAATTCATTCTAAGCTGATAATTTTTATTACATACATCTTGATAATCATACTTGTCAAAGGATTCATGAATGGATAGAAGTAGATGGTAATGTATGACACCATTTCTTGAGTCGACCTTCAAATGTGAGAGTGAACATTCTGATCATGACATCCTTACAATGTATTCCAATAGAAAGACAAAAATAATCAATTTGAAACAATGTTTCAAGGACAGTTAGGTCACTCTCACCATCAAAATTAAATTGAGACAAGTGATGAACAATTTTTGCGGGGATGGTAAGATCAGGCTCCTTAGAAAAACATCGTGGGGTTATGATCTGGGAATGAGCTATTTGAGATAATAGGTTCAAAATAGACTCAATGTGCACAATTTTAATCTATCTTGCCTTCTAGTTCTAGAATGTTGACAATGTTGGATACCGCCAACATATAAGGGGTCATCCTGATGTGAAGTTTCAATTAGACCTCACACCGTTTGGAGTAGGAGCCCCATCTGGAGTATCAGTCTGGCCACCATAACTCAAGATTTGACTTGGTTGCAATGAATAACATAAGATATCACACACATATCCTTTAAAATCAACAAGTGAGTTGACACTGTGAAACAACAATTGCAATGTGTAAGAGGAGGATTTCATGAGAGGAGAATAAAGAGTGAGTATTTGGAAGGAATTTAATAGTAATATCTTAAGAGAGGCACACAAGAGAAAAGGAAATATTTGTTAGCTGTCTAGAAAAATATTTCACATATACATAATGATCATTATAGCAAATACAACACACATTCAAAAAGATAGGTACCAAAGCCAATGAAGTAGTTAAATTTCCTTAGTACATATGAACATAACATATAATTCCAACATGTAAATAATAGTCTTACAATATTCACAATACATGCATGGAAATGTGTTGGATAAGTGAGCTTCTGATTATTAAGTGAAAGATACAAGTACAAAGCTACAATGGTGAGACATTAGCTCTAGTAGTGGAACATTAAGTCACTTCTTACTTCTCCCACTACAAGGAAAATACCCTCTAGTAGATATTTTTAAGGAACCCCTTATAAAAATACCCTAGACATCCATTTCTAGTGGAGATTACTAGAGGAGGTTGGCAGGTGGAGGTTTTTGCAGATGTTTTTTATCCGGTGTGCTTATCATCGTAAACCGCACCAATGCGTTCAACAAGAGAAAGCATCGGTGCACACAAAACATTTCCACACCGGACACCATGTGCTCCGTACACACCCGCATGGTGCATCTTATTACTGTAGCGCACTGGTTCTTTACAACTCTTACGCACCGGTGCATCATAAAACACCGCACCAAAACAAAAACTGCTTGGTGCATTCTTAAGGAACTGTATTGGTGCACTTATAAAACCCCGTGCACCAGAAAAAGGTTAAATAAAAAAAAAAATTTACGGCCAAAAAACCACATTTTTCACTTTTCTCAGTGCTCCAGAGCTCTCAAGCACAGGTGCAATTTATCCTTGTCTGAGCCGCCCTGACATCGATGCTCCCAATGCACCCATTTCACACACTACTGCTGTGTATTTCCCACCAATATCCAACTTGAATTTTGCAAAACGGTGGGCAAATTTTCTTTTACAAATTCTACAGCCAATATGCCTCATCGAACACAAAATGTATAGGTATTTTTCTTGTTTTTCCATAATTAAGCCTTTTAGCGGATTAGAATTTCAAATAACCTTAAAATTAACCATTTAAAAGAAAATAAAAAAATTTCCACGCGGTGTGCTCGAGCTGTTCGACTTGCACCGGTTCATGATGTTGCCTATAAATTTACAAGCCACACCACAACCGGTGCTAATGGTATCCACACCGGTTTTGGGGCGGTACCGAAAGGCGGACCGTGTTATTTTAATTAAAAAAAAAAAGTATGGTGCGGTCGTTTACCCGGCTGCATCGTTGACCATGTGGAATAGCGGCAATGTGGTTCGTTGACTTAAATATCTTCCCTGGGCTGGTATTTTTTTTAGCACATCGCATTCCGCATTTCGACAGGGTCAACAGTGCGACCTGGTAAAAGACCGCATCATTGACTATGTAATGATGTCAGGAGGTCGGTATGCTAACCAAACTATACGCCCCAGGTTGTAGAGTTTAGTCAGCGCACCACACTCCTGATACCGTACATAATCAACGGTGTGTTGAAAATTTTTAGGTGCACCGTCTCCGATGCGTTAATTATTATCTAGTGCACCATCGCCGGTGCGCGATAAACAAAAGACGCACAGAGACCGGTGCATGCCTGTTTTTTATGGCGCACCGAATATTTTTTTCTCTTAAAAAAATTTTATATATGTATATTCCTATATACCTGTCTCATTTAATTAAAAAATTATATTTAATATGTCAATCATTTAGAGATGTGAAAGGAGAGAAGAGGGGGAACAACAACAACAACAGACGGACCAATATAACATGGTGCGCCTATGGCAGGCATGAGAGAGGGAGAGAGATGAATAGCCTAGCCCTATCACAGCAGTTACCCAGGGGCTCCTAAGGTAGGTAGGCCTTCTCAAGTTCTATGAGGAGGCTACTTCCCTAAAGGGCCATGGTCTGTTTTTGAGACATCTTATCCGTAGGTGGAATGCACACCTACAGGCTTTCTGGGTTGGTCGCAACTAGTGGTACACTCCCACTGAGGAGGAAATATATTTCATTACAGGGCTATCGAGGAGAGGGGTGGATTTTCCCTTATTCCCAGAGGTTCCAGTTGGCTATGCAGCAGGGAGTTAGTTAGTGTACTCCCACAAATACATTAGCACAAATATACTATCTCCTTCAGATTTTCATGTCTTTAGAGGTGAGTTACGTATTGGTGCATTTTGTAGTCAGGAGGTGAGGTGCCTCTCACTTCTGATTTTGACCATTTCACACAACAGCAATGACGGGCAACACATTAGTTGCTCGCTTCTATATTATTTTGATTCTTTAGTAGAGGAGCCACAACTTGTCAGGTGGTCTGCCATTTTTTTTGCGGTAGTTCTGTACAACCTTAGATAGTTTTCGTGTTCATGCACAAGGGAGGGTCAACTTTCCTTTTTCTTCAGAGTTTTTGTTTTTTTTTGAGAGGTTTCCAGAGATGAGGCCTACTTTTGTTTGACAGCCTCGTAGGCTGATGTTCAAGGAGGACATGCACATGTGGGGTTAGATGATGCCCAATAGGGGTGAGACTATGTTTCCAACGAGGATATCGCATGATGCACTGGAGTTGCTAGGTAGTGTTGATGAGCATCCCTTCATTATGATCCCCTGTTCTTATGCTGGTTTGGATTGGAAAGGGTGTGCCACCATCCTCTTCACAAATGATAGCTGCCAGATGATAGAGGTAATATCACTGTTTTATTTAAATTTATTCTAACATGTTATTTAACTTGTTTTTATTAAATTGTGTAATGAAATTGTCTAATTATTGTTGTGTACTGTATATATTTTGCATACATTAGGTCTTTTAATGGCGAGGACTTGTCGACACCACCACATGCCAGATACCGAGGATCATCAGGAGGCCGGTGCAAAGATACCTGCTCTTGTTGGTGCACCAGTACCGCCTTTTGCTAGGTGTGGTAGGATTGATAACAGATACAGGATGAAGTTGGGCGACCAAATCATTGCATTAATTGTTGAGGTGGGCATCAGGCCCGATACTATGAGAGACATATAGGCCGATGGTAGGCTGTTACATATGTGGAGAGGTATGACGCGTGACATGTATAGCCTGATGCAGCATGCCGTAGGAGCCATGACCTTAGTTATGTGGCTGAGGAGGAAAGTTGCACGTTATAGGCATGGTCGAGACGCAGCACATGATCGATAGTTCGTGAGCAACGCCGCATCATCTGATGATCGTTCACCTCTCGCCGCGCTAGATGAGCAGCCTCCTCTAGCATCGAGCAACAATCATCATGGAGAGCAGGCTGGACCATCGGCCACATCCAGTCAGCTTCTAGCAATACTCATGATCATGAGCAGGCTGGACCATTGAATGTCGAGGCTGCACCATTGACTAATCAAGCCTCGACTAGTACTACTATTGATGATGTACCACCAGTTGATCCATGACATTTATATTACAGTTGTATATTTTTGACATTATTCAGTTATATATATATATATATATATATATATATATATATATATATGGTCCATGTATTTTATGTTCATGTTGCAGTTGTAGAAAATTTAACACAAAATATGTATTTTCTGGATTCTCTTGATCTAATACTTATATGCCACTGTTAAATACATAATCCTTCTAATTAAATATTTCGGAAATTTAATCGCCAACTGCAAACACATGAAGAAAGATCAATCACACATAACACATATGTTTTTATCGGGAAAGCATAAAGCTAAAAACCCCACTATCATATATTATGTATATATCATGGATCATGAAACAATATCATATAAAACTCTAATCCAAGAGCTCTCAGTACAATATACAATCGTCTCACACTATCATACAAAAATTTGCAAATACATGCACCAATTTATTGCCTCCTGACAGCTTGCCTCCACTGTGCAATCCCTGATGGTCAAGAACATCTAAATGATTGATTCTATCCTGCCTCTAAATGATTGAATGCACAATACTCATAGGCATCTCTAATGTGTGTGTGGTTGCATGAGTGCACCCACTAATGTCACAACTGATAGCTAAATTGTCCCTTTCACCTATCTCTCAACTGGGTCTCCACTGGATCTAACATGCATGTAGTTAACAGTAGTAAATATTTAGTTGCATGTGAGATCACTTGATCCAGGTGGATATTGGTGGCCACCCACCTATTCCACTTGGCCCCCCACCATTTTCTCTTTCAGTTTTTCAGTTTCGGCATAACTTACTATTTTTAGCAGTTTTTCGGGTCCTGAACTTCCGGAGCCATTTTGAGGCCCTAAACGACGTTTTTTGGGTATCAAAGCGCCAAAAAAATTGATGATCAAATTCATCTCGAAAGCTGTAGTCCTCGGATAGAGCTTTCTAATGATGTATCGTGTGCGTCAAACGGAGATAATATGCCAAAGTTACGTCCCTGGGAAGTTGAAACACCAATTTACCCAAACGGGGCCCATAGTTTTGGCGCTTCATCTCCTAGGGTTAGGTTTTTGGGATGTTTAGGGTTCTCCATTGTTTCTCACTAATAAATAGGCCCTCGCGCCTCATTGTAAAGCAGTTCAGAGGTCTGTAGCCACCACATCTCTTCTCAGAGATAGCTACCAGTACCCTAGCTAGTTTTATTTCCATTGTCTGTAAGCAAATTTCAGTTCTTTGATATTAATGAAATGAAGTGTTATTTCCGCCGCATCTCTGTATTTATGGTTATGTGTTTATTCTGTTGCGTTCCTGCATAAATCCGGATCAGTGGTATCAGAGCGGTCTGCTTTTTCTCGATCCTTCTTTGCATGTCCCCAACGAGGTCGAGGTATAAGGAGCTAGGGCTTGATCTGGTGGAACCTTTGCAAGATCAGCCTTGCAAACCTCGACAGACGCCCATGGGGGACAAAAAGAAAGATGAGGGAGCAGGAGATCCTATCAAAATATTGCTCGAGGAGGCCCTCGAAAACCAAAGGAACGCGATGATGGATAACTTTGCTCAGATCCTTCAACGGCTGTCCACCGGCGGCGCATCTGCATCCAGCAGCCACTCTGGAGGTGCGACTCCTTTTAAGGTACAAGTAAATTTTGACATTCCCATAAACCTACTGTGAGAACAAAGACCAGACAGAACCCTCTCTGTTCTCGGCCGTACCAACTTGGAATTCTTTCCGAGACACCGTCAAGGAACAGTACTATCCCGTGGGGAGCTATGAGGAAGAGTAAATACAGTGGACCACGTTGCGACAACAAAGTGATCAAGATGTGCACGAGCTGACGAATCTGTTCCATACCCTGCGCACAAAGTTTGGTATCAAAGATTCAGAGAAACATTTGGTGCTAAAGTATCGCAGCTGTCTGCACAGATACATTCAGGAGGAAATGGAGTTCCTCGACATCTCCTCGCTTGGTACGGCATACCGGTATGCTGCCAAGATTGAGCAGAAATTCAAACAGAAGAAGCGAGACTTTGGATCTGCGAATCAAAATCAAGGAAAAGGTGCTTCCAAACCCCAGAACAAAGGACAGAGCCAAGGCATGGTGGCTAAAGACAACTCGTCAAAGCCACAAGAAAAGAACAACACCATAAAGCCAAAGAAGGACACGGGAAAGTGGTGTGAGTTCCATAAGAGCTCCACTCACAACACAAGTGAGTGTCGGGCCAAGCAGTCGCTAGTGGCCGAGATGAGGGCTTCTGAGTCAGATGCATGCTCCGACTCCAAATCAGAACCTGAAAAGGGGAATGAAAAAGGGAAACAGATTATTGATGCGGAGCCCAACGCCACTGTTGCCACTACAAAGGTCTAGAAGGAGGAACCGGAAGATCCAGAGGAGGAGGAACGTCTCTTCCACTCCCAGATGTGGGTAAAGGGCTCCCCTGTACAGTTCATTGTCGACAATGGGAGCCAAATGAACCTCATTTCAGCAGACGCCGTGAAGCGGTTGGGCTTGCCGACCACAGCTCACCCACATCCATACACCATCGGGTGGCTTCACCAAGGACGAGATCTCCGCGTCAGCCAGCAGTGCCGCCTTCCCTATAGCATCAAGCCCTTCAAGGATGAGGTATTATGTGGCGTTGCTCCTATTGATGTTTCTGATGTATTATTAGGACAACCATACTTGTGGAAGCGTCATGCTGTGTATGAGTCTCGACCTCGTGCTGTTATTATTACTTTGGGAAATAAGTTGTACAGGATACCAGAGGTACCACCTCCTACGACTATCTCTTTGGTTACCGCAAAACAATGCAGCAAGCTCATTTCCCAAACCACAAATTGCTTGATGATCACTTTGAAGAAGATCAGGCCATGACTCCGTGACAGGCCCCTCCCGCACGACAACAACAATGGAGAAGGTCGAGGAGTACAGATCTTCACCACCCACAGGTGGGTTCCTCTCGTGACCGCCAGTTGCACCAACATCTCGACTCCTGTGTGCGCTTCGTCATCTCCACGACCGATCTATCGACGCCTGTTTCGAAAATGATGAAATCAAGAGGCAGATTCGTGGAGTCACAGCAGAAAGGTCGTATCAAAGGTTCATCGCCCGTGGGAGCCCGATCATGTTGGTACGTAAGAAGGATGGGACGTGGAGACTTTGTATTGACTATCTAAGCAAGGAACAAGATCATCGTCCGGAATAAAATCTAACTCACTGATTGGATGACCTTCGGGACCAACTCCAAGGTGAATATTTCGTAAGATCGATCGAAGTCCGGGTATCACTGTGTACTCAATTGAACCCTCTGATGTGTGGAAGAATGCCTTCAAAGCTAAGGAAGGCCTTTTGAATGGCTGGTCATGCCTTTCGGGTTGACGAATGCTCCCGCAACCTTCATGAGGATGATGGACGACATCTTGCGGCCATTCACCAACTCATTCGTAGTGGTGTGCTTGGATGACATTCTGATCTTCAGCAAGACTTGGGAAGAGCACCTTCATCACATCCGACAAGTCCTCCAAACACTGCGGCAACACAAGTTGTGTGCCAATTTGGAGAAGTGCACGTTTGGCATGACCCAGGTTCAATATCCGGGATACATTATTGATGAAAGGGGGGTGCATGTGGATCCAGCCAAGATCCAAGTCATTCGGGATTGGCCAGCCCCGACTACTATAACAGAGCTTCGCAGCTTTCTGGGTCTTGCTAATTTCTACCGTAGATTTGTGTTGGGATTCTCTCATATCACTTGGCCCTTGAGTCAAGTCACCAAGGGAGGAGTGAGAGAAAAATTCTTTTGGTCGGAACCTCAACAGAAGGCGTTCACAGAATTGAAAAATCGCCTCTATTCTGCCCCAGTGCTCACATTACCAGACTTGCAACAGCCATTTGAGATCGAGACAGATGCCTCTGACTATGCTATTGGGGCAATTCTTACTCAACAGGGACATCCAGTGGCATTTCACAGTGAGACATTGTCTGACACAGTTCGCAAGTACCCCACATATGACAAAGAAATGTACTCCATTGTGCAAGCTTGTCGACAATGGAAGCATTACATTTTGGGGAAGGAAACAATCATCCATACAGACCACAGGCCCCTGCAGTTCATACAGACACAAGGGAAGCTGCAGAATGATCGCCATCAGAAGTGGTCTACATATCTGCAACAGTTTCATTTGAACATCAAGTATAAGAAGGGTAGCACCAATCATGTTGCAGACTGCCTCAGCCGACCACCGATCGTGGCGCTCACCACTGTACTCAACGCTTGTGGGCACGAGACTTCTGATTGGCCACTTCTCTATGAGAGTGACCCCGAATTCGGCCAAACTTACAAGGCACTCCTGGGGGGTACGCAAGTTCCAAAATTTCACCTCCAAGATGCACTTTTATGTCACATGGGACACCTTTGTGTTCCTTCAAGCGAGCGTGCTAAGATGATATGGGAAGCACACTACAGTCGAGTCGCTGGGCATTTCGGGGTCGAGAAAACAGTAGCAATCCTGCAGCAGTATTTCTATTGGCCGAACCTTCGAAAGGATGTCGAGAAGCACATCAGATCCTGCACTGCTTGTGCCATTGCCAAACCGACCATCAAGAAGCAAGGCCTATATACCCCACTACCTACCCCTAGTCGACCGTGGGAATCCATCTCCATGGATTACATGTCGGGCCTGCCTTTTACTAAGAATGGAAATGACTGTGTTTTCGTGGTCGTTGACAGATTCTCGAAGATGGCCATCATGGCGGCCTGTAAGAAGAATATCACAGCAGAAGCCACCGCTAAACTCTTCTTTGAACGAGTGTGGGTGCACTTTGGGATCCCACAGTCTATCATATCAGATCGAGATAGCAGGTTCCTCAGCACATTTTGGTCCAGCCTCTGGTCAATGTTGGACACAAAGCTCACCAAGTCCACAGTTTTCCATCCCCAAACAGATGGCCAGACAAAGGTCGTCAACATAATGATTGTACACATTCCGCGCATGTACAATTCAAAGCATCCCCGCACATGGGATGAGAGCCTCCCCTATGTACAACATAGTTATAACCAGGCTCTCCACAGTTCAATCGGCCATAGCCCCTTTCAGGTGGGCTTGGGATTCCAGCCACTATGTCCCATTGACGTAGCCATGCCATTTGCAGCTGCTCAGGCCGATTCAGCGCACGTCCAGTCTGAAGTTGACAAAGCAAGTAGCTTCATCAAGCGCATTCAACACATCGGCCAACAGGTTCATGATATATTGGACAGATCCAATGCGAAGTATCCTTCTTCCATCTGTGTATTTAAGAACTCAAAATCACTAGTGATGAGAAATGGATACCTCCTCCTTCTCTTAAATGCATGGGGCACTCATAGTTCTAACCAAGTGGTGTGTGCCAAGTCACTCTCTAACTTGGTAGATGCATCCACTCAACCAAAGGAGCCATATGATGTTATTTCTTTAGATCCTAGAGTTCCTCCTTTTTTATGCTTTAGTAAATATTTCTAATTTTGTGCTCCATAATTGTGTCATTGACACAAAATCAAGACACGATGTCACTCCATTTTTAGTTACAAAAAGACTAGATTTTGAGTGCATAGGTCCTTGTAAATATCTAATAGATTTGGATTCAAGAATTGTAGAAAAAATGGGTTATATGAAAGTTTTATCCATTTCTTTTAATCAAGCTCCTAATGTGAGCATGCTCATACATGTGATTGTAGTGGAAATACTTGAGGCATATGGCATGCTTTTAGGAAGGGAGTGGTCCGCCAAGGTCAAGAAGGTTTTATATTTGATGGAATCAACCCACTTCACCTTTCATCAATAGGTTGCAAAGTTGTCATTATGAGAGAGCTAAAATATCGAGAACAATTTGTACCTAATTCCTTCTACATCATACATGTGCCTTACCAAGATATTAGGATGGTTACTTATAGTGTGCTGTCTAAATAATATCTTCATGTTCCTACTCATGAACAAGATGAAATGGTTTTTATCATGGGATTTTGATGGTGCCAAACCCAAGCAAGGATCTAGTGTTGGGGTCTTTCTATGTGATCCCAAGGGCTACGTTACCTAATAAATTTTGACTCTTCGAAATATTTTGACACCAATGAAAATTTATGTAGATTCCTTCAAATTAGGAATTCAAAACTTGCACATTTTCCACGAGATATAAGAGGAAACCAATGATATGATCCAATCAAAAACCAATAAGAGTATTCTAGGGTTGTCCATGTTGGAATCCATGTTTGATTATAATGACGATTCTACCCCTACACATGTATTAATAGTGAATACATTAGGAAGGCGGAATAAACTACCCCAATAAACATGGTAACATGTAAAAATCGAAAGATGATTTATATAGGGTCGGAATGTTCCACTTGTGAGTTCACTTACTTCATAGATTCACTCTTAACAGAGTAAAGTATGTTTTTTCCTGGTCCTACGAGGACCTCAAAGTACTCAATATGCAATAAATAGTTCATGCCATATCTATAATTCTTGATTCAAAGCCTTATAAGGAAAAACATAGGAAGAAAAACCCTAGTTTGGAACAAACAATTAGGGATGAATTAGATAATATGGAAGCAGTAGAGGTCATATACTTTATTCATTAATCACAGTGGGTATCCAATTTCGTCTTAGTTAGGAAGAAAAGTATAGATATTTGGTTATTTTTTTATTATTGACATGTGAATAAGGTTTCAATAAAAGAAAACTACCATGTCCGACCTATGGAGGAAATCCTCCAAGAAGTCTATGGTACCCAATTAATGTCTCTTTTAAAAATGGTTTCTCAGGCTACAATTAGATATCCCTCAAACCTTATAAATTTCATAATAAAAAATTTGTCACTCATTGGGACACATATCCATATCATAGGATTCCTTTTTGTTTCATTAGTTTTGGAAGTACCTTCTAACATGTCGTGGCCATCACTTTTTCAAGGGTTTGATGGATGAAATTATAGTTTTCTACTTCAATGACATGACATTGTTTTCCAAAGAACGAAGTAGTCACTTTGATCACCTTAGGAAAGTGCTTTAGATATGTCATAAGTTTGGCATATTCTTAAATACTAAGAAGACCATTTTCTTTGTCACTCAAGGGAATATTTTGGGTCAGGTTGTGTCTCAAGTAAGTGTAAAAGTCGATCTCAAGAGGGTTATAAAAATCAAAAGGCTTCCCTAGTTAGGAGTAATCTCTTCTTTGTTTTGTATTTTAGCCTTGACATTATCAATCGTGTTAGAGGTATCAACTCGAAGAGTAATAGTATTACCAATCAATATTTTGACAAAAAAGTCCATACCACCATGCAGATAAAGAATAAGGTGGAGGTTTGATTCCTTATAATTTTGTAATCTACAAGAATCCTTCCATATTCATGTTTCTTCGTAAAAAAAAATATCAAGAGTATATTGATATGGAGATATTCCGTCTTTATCCGGAATCTTTGCCCTGTCATCGTCAATTATGTCAAAGCTCTCAAGTTCAAACCTGATTTTATTCCGATTCAATGTCTTGACAAAAATTTGCATACCACAACATAGACAAAGAACTAGGTGGAGAGTCAATTTCATGCAAGGGGATTCAAAAAAAAAAAAAATCCCCACTCAGATTCTAGGAGTCTTAGTTTCATGTTTGAGAAATAGTTGAATGTCATTATTTTTGTTGCAATAAATTGGAGGAAAAAATTATAATTAGAAATTATATCTTTTGTTAAGGATTAATCAAGTATGATTTAGTTAATCATTTAAATAAAAGGAGACAATCATGTTACGAGTACTTGATCTCAAATCTTTGGGGGATATTTAAAAAGAACTCCAAAATTCCAAATTTGGGTTTTTTTTGGGGAGTGGAAAAAAATATGAAGGAGCTCTGCAATGAAACATGGAAAAATTGACTTTATAAAGAACCTCTATGAATTTTGTTCCAAGATCGAAACTGTGAAAATAATAATTTCTTAATGAACTGGAGGCTTTACAAATACATTTATTAGTGTTATAATCAAATTCACGTTCTATAGTGCATGTAACAACCTGTAGTCTTGTTGGTAACACATTTTGGTTTTAATTTTTGTTTGTCTAACTTTGTATGTCAGCGATGCGTTCAAAGGTTGGGACAGTATCATGTGGTTGTGGTGAAACCAAAAATAATTCGAATGGAGTGCATTTGATCTGCATAATCCAATAAAAGTGTAGATCTTCAAGTCTGAGTATTACGACCTTCCCGGCCTCTCTTTCCATGTGTGGATACAGAGGATATTCGTGTAACGCACATTATTATTACTATTGCTTTATTTGGAATCGATGTTAAAGTGAACAATGTGTTATCTCTGTGTATTGTGGTGAGTGAATCGAATTTGGGCATTCCTATAATGGAAATAAACCAGAAAACCAAAGCCAATTAAATTGTTGTCTACAGAACATCCTAAGACGTTCACGTGATCATAGTTTAGTTCTCATTCCATGTGTACAATTCCTACTAACTAAAGAGAGCATTTTCAGACCCCTATTTTTCGTGTTGAAGAAAAGGTTCCTGAATGATTTGTTTTACTATACGAGAGAGTGTAAATCTCAATACAATTTATGCAAGTGGTTGGAATATAGTCCAGGTTTCCTGAAGGTGAAAGAAATGTCCTTCCCCTGCACCACAATTCCTTCAAACTAAATTTTCAAAAGTCCTTATGCCTTAAGGTTTCTTCCCAAAAGAGATCAAACTTTGCTAATATGGAGGAATTCCTTCCTTGTCTTGAATATTGGCCTTCATATTGTCAATTGTATTAGAGATCATAACATCAACTATACTAGTCGTACAAGTCAACATCTTCGCAAGGATCTGCATATTCCCTTGGAGATGAAGGATAAGAAGCAAGCTCAATTCCTGTGAATATTATAATAAACTACAAACTTTTCATCTCCAAAATTCTTTCTAGAAAAAATATATCTTTGAAGATTTGGAGGAATTCCTTGTCTTGAATTTTAGCCTTGACGTTATTAATAGTAACTAATCTATTAACCTCAAGAATAATTTTCTTCCCATCTAGAGTTTTGAGAAGTGCATTCCACATCTCAAAGAGAAAACCAAATAGATTTACTTATGAGTTTTGAGATCTCCATTCCACCTGTCAAATGGAAAACCTATTGGAATGTCTTCCTTCTAGATGTGAAGGTACCACCATCCTCTAGTTGTTTGCCAATGAAGGTTGACCATTTTTTGTTAGTAGGTAAGCCATAATTATAATTATCTTGCATATTTTCCTTAACATTATGAATGATGTTTGAGTTGTCCACCTCAAGAATAACGTTTTTTTTTTTCTTTTTCCAGTCAAAGTATTAAGAAATATTTGCATTACACCTCTTATAGAAAGCAAAGGATGAAGCATATCCCTTTTGCATATTTTAATTAGTGAAAACTTGTCCATCCTGGGAATGTTTTCTAGAAAATCCCTTTTTTGCATATTTTAATTAGTGAGGACTTATCCATCGTTCGAATGCTTTCTAGAAAATCCCTATTGCATATTTTAATTAGTGAGGACTTATCCATCCTCCTAATGCTTTCTAGAAAGTGTTAGTCTTTCGGGTTCAAGAAGAATGTCTTCCTTGTGTTGAATCTTGTCTTTCACATTGTCAATTGTGTTAAAACTCTCTACCTCCATAGTTATAGTCTTCTTTCAATTTTCTAGTGAGTGTCCTCACAAATATGTCCATGTTGACAATCAATGATACAAAACAAACCTAACTTATACTAAAAAGGGTGTGATGAGGTCAATAATTTTTCCAATAAAAAAATTTAAAACAATTAGGACAACTTTTCCTTCTCTATTCCTAAAACTACAAATAAAAATTGTTTGCATTAGCAGGCTTTGAGGAAAAGTATCTGGGGGCATTCTACAAACTACCAAAAGATATTGAGATCAAATCCTTAATTCTTATGGTTTTTATATTTTTAGTTAATTCTTATAGTTTTTATAATTTTACTTAATTCTTATGGTTTTTCTAATTTTTCTTATGGTTATTATTTACTTAATTCTTATGGTTTTTCTAATTTTAGCAACTTGAGATATATGATGGTGTAAATGTTTTGATGTTTATTATGGGTTGATGTCTATTGGCATTTATCTATGAGGTAAGTTTATTTTTATGTCTATTGGTTTTTACTGCCCATTTAACTTAGATGGTTGTCCTAGTTCTTATCAACATCAAAGACTCAACCCTTCATTGAAAAGATTTGTTACCCCACATAATACACACATAATTTCACTTGTCTTTTCTTTTTTTATTAAAAATTGTTTTACAAATTTATTCTATGCTACCTTGCACCCATGATATTTGACAATTTAAAATAAAAAATAATACTCATATGTAATAAACTATTATAGAAAATAAAAAATAATAACCAACAATTTCTGTTGAAATATCCAACACTAACTATTATATAAAATAAAAAATAATAACATCTTATTTCCGTTGAAAACTCTAGCTCTCCAAACTTAACATGGCCTGGTTCAAACATAAACATCCACAAAATAAATGAAATTTTAAAATAAAAATTTAAATTAACATATACATCCATAAAATCGAACCGATATAAAAATGATGAATAGCCATGAAATAAAGCCAACTTATTGAAGTACAATCAATAAAATCTAACCAGTAAAAAAAGATGAATTGAAACTGGAAAAGCCATGCATTGAAGCCAACTTATTGTGGTAAAAATGTCCATTTGGCATTTCGTAAAAAGGGGAAGGGGCCAAAATTTAACCCAAGAAAAAGCTAAAAAGGGCATATGTGTCAACAGAACATTTTATCTTAAAAGAGCTAAAAAAACAGAAGAGAAATACGTATCAAGAGAACCTTTTCTGAAAAAAAAAAAGCAGGATGAGTTCGATTGAATAGATCACAGAGATCCGTTTTTATTGGGTTCGATTGAATAGATCACAGAGATCCGTTTTTATGGATGGATAGTTCCAGAGGAGGTAGAAGCCGGGAATATGTATCCGGTGGATGGTTCAGAGGAGGTGGAAACCTGAAACATGTATCCGGTGGACTGATCAGAGGAGGTGGGTGCTTCCCATTTCCCAATCCCAAAAAAAAAGCAGGATGAGCTGGAACTTGAAAAATTGACTAGACCACCGTGAGCATTTTCTATCCATAATTGGTAGATGGTTCCAGAGCAGGTAAAACCGGAAATATGTATCCGGTGTATGGTTCATAGGAAGTGGGTGCCGGAAATATATATCCGGTGTGAGGTTCCAGAGGAGGCAGGCTCCAGAAATATATATCCGGGGTAAGGTTATATAGCCGTTGAAGGAAGGAAGATGGGGAATGGGTATATATATATCAAAGTCCTATCAATTCTCAGCATTTTCCTCCAACTCTATCCCTGTGTGCTTGGCTGTCTTTCTGTCTGTGTGGTTTGAGTCACAGTCTGTCAATTTGTGGTTTGAGTCTGGGTCGGTCTGTGTCTATGTCTATGTCAATGTCTAGATTGAGTCCAGGTCTGTCTGTCTGGATAGAGGAGCCGGAGGAGGCCAGAGTGAAACAGAACGGAGGCAAGAAAAATGGCAGTTAATTTGTTTACAATTCTTGGGCTCAAGGAGGTCAATGATCTTTCTCAGTATGGTATGAATCAATCATTTCCATTTAATTTATCTGCTCAATGATCTTGATCTTTCTCAGTATAGTATGAATCCATAATTTCCATTTAATTTATCTGCTCTGTCATCATCAGCAGCAATCATATTTCATTGCCCTGTATTCTTTTTTACACCAGAAATGAATGAAGGAAACAGATCATTGGCGTTGCTGTTGTTGGAACGCTACATCGCTGAAGAAATGGAATCCCAAATCCAGGTATATATATATAAATGGGACTACATCTCCCTTGTTAATTAGTTTAAACATGGTGTATCAGTCATTTTTATTGAAGTTAAAGCTCTGTCTCGTCAATAGTTAAATCTGATGCGTCCACCGCATTTATTAGATTCAATTATTCATTTATTTCCTTCATGGAGATTAATGATCTTTCAATATTATTAGTATGAATCGAATTCCATTGCTTCTTTGTCAGAAGCAATTATATCTGATTACCCTATATTTTGAATGGAATTCCATTTAATTCTGATATTTTTACTAATATCTGCTCCATTGTGAGAAGCAATTCTATTTCATTACCCTGACTTCTTATTAATTGTAAAGTATTTAGCCATTTGCACCCTAAATGAATGAAATGAAAACCTACGAAATCATTAGTATGAATCCCAATTCCAGGTATATGTAAATGGCTCTACATCTCTGTCATTTTTATTGAATTTAAAGCTCAGTGTCCTTCTCAATGGTTTAAACCTTATGCGTCCACGATTTTTAGTAGATTTAATTTTTCACTCTGCTTTCATCGCTTAACCACTGTCTCGCCATACTATATATCAAGCATCAATGCCTGTTATAGATTTAACTCGCGGTTATTTTTGGTATAACCCTCTCTAGTTGTGCGGAATGTTAGTAGTTTAATCCATGGTTCTGCTTATACCCTGTCGTGTGTTAGCTTAACGGTTTTTTTTTTGGGTTTAATCTGCCCTGTTAGTTTTACGGTGTAATCTGCTTCCTGTGATTTTATGGTATATCCTGCTCTGGCTCTATGTTGTGCCGCGATTTTATGGTATACCCTGCTCTGGCTCCATGTTGGGCCGTGTGTGTTCTCTTTATGGTGTTATCTATGGTGAATTGACCCACTAGGTGAATAAATGAAATATTGAGCAATTGTGTATCGCAGTGATCAGGATTATAATTCGGTTCCCCAGGCTTTATAATACCCCAATGCTTTACACCCCAATCCATGAATTATTGGCTCACTATGCGATCGATTCTAGGATGAACTTTAGGTATATCGATTTGGGTAGAACGAGATTCTCGGATCAACCAAATGGCCACGTATATTGATTTCAACCCTATTTCAACTTTCTTCTTGTTTATTGATTTAATCTTCTCATTCTTTTATTAAATTTCTTTTGTTCCGAAAACAATGCAACATGATTTAATCTTCTCATTCTTTTATTAAATTTCTTTTGTTCCGAAAACAATGCAACATGTCAATTAAAGTAATTCATTGATGGAAATCAGCTTCTATCTCATCTTGGATTAAATTAATAATAATTCAATTTTTTCACTTTAGATTACAAACCTTTTCATCTAATTCAACGCAATCACCATTTCTGATTTTCAGGGGAGACGGTCAATATGCGAGCTCTGATCCCCATGTATATATATGAAATCACCATTTCTGATTTCCAGGGGAGATGGTCAATATGCCAACTCTGATCCCCATGTATATATATGAAATCACCATTTCTGATTTCCAAGAGAGATAGTCAATATGCGAGGTCTGATTTTTTTTCTAATAGAAATCATATTATTTCTATTAATTATAGTGTTAAAATTAAATATATATAGGAAATTATAATTTATAATTTATATTTATTATTTTTATATTGAAAAATAATATTTATGTTAATATTCTATTTTTTTTTAATATTTTTTTTTAAATATAGGTTTTCTGATAAAAGTTGCTGGAAAATAAAGGGCAACTATACTTTCTTTCTGAAAAGTACCAATGAAGGTACATCTATTTTCATTATTTAAGTATATAATAGAAGAGATATATATAAATAGAATTACAATTTTTTCATTATATTTTATTCTTTCATGTGTTTTTTTCTTAATATTACTATGTTGTATGGCAGATTTATTTACAGAAATGGCTTAAGTATACTTTCTGAAAAATACCAATCAAGGTACATCCATTTTTATTGTTTGAGTATATAATAGAAGAGATATATATAAAAGAGGAAATACAAACTTTTCATTATACTTCATTCATTATTTTATTTCACTATATATATATATATATATATATATATATATATAAGGAAATGCAAACTTTTCATTATACTCAATTAAAAATATTTCAATTTTTCATGTGTTTTTTTTCCTAATATTTATATGTTGTATGGCAGATTTCTTTACAGGAATGGCTTCTACATCATGGTTCTTCTACTCAAAGTAATATTTATATGTTGTGTATGGCTGTCTTCTCATTATGCTTCTGCTCAATGTAGATATTGATGTAGAGTTATCTGCTTATATTGTTTCGTTTCTTTTCTTTTCTCAACATTGTGAGAAAATTATGTGCATACAATTATTAATAAAGTGATCATTTTAATGAAAGGAGTTAAAACTCCTTCCAAATGCTCGAGAAGGATGGGACCCCATTCTTCTTATCGAGTAGTGTAGAGGTTTTTGTGGGTTGATTATTTCTCCTTTAACTCATACATATTACAGTACATTTACTTTAAAACATTCATATTTAAAACATGTAGTTTTACACTTCAATTATATGAATTTATATTCCAAAATTCTTTAAAAAAATTGCACACACTTTTACACAAATGCATGAAAAACTAAATATCACTTTATTAAACAAATCATTCATATTAATTTCATTTTTATATTTTTTTTTGTTTTTTATTGATTTTTTGAAAGTTTTTTTTTTTTTTTTTTCTCCTCAATGTATTATTTTATATTTCATATTACTTTTATTTTATATTTTTTTATTATTTTTGCTTTTTATTTTATTTTGAAAAAAATTTATATGCAATGTTTTATATTTTATATATTTATATAGTTAAATAAGGTTATATATATAATTGATAAATTTTTGAATTGTGTAATTTGAAATTGTATGTCTATTTGTGACTCTGAAATGTTTTATTTTAATATTTTGAATTGAAATTCTATGTTGTGTGTTTTGTTTTTGAATTTGTATTTTGTATGCTTATGCCATAGTGGTTGTATAAATATTTGTATGTGATTTGGAATTGGACACAAATTAAAATTGTAATGTGTTTGTTGTGTTGAATTGTGATTGCAATGAATTTTGTTGTGTAAATTTGAATGTATATATAATCTAGGTGTGGTGTTTGCTTATTTGAATTTGTACGCTGTATGTATGTCAAAGTGATTGTATGGATATTTGTATTTGAATTTGTATTTTGTATGTTTATGCCATAGTGGTTGTATAAATATTTGTATGTGATTTGGAATTGGACACAAATTGAAATTGTAATGTATTTGTTGTGTTGAATTGTGATTGCAATGAATTTTGTTGTGTAAATTTGAATGTATGTGATTTGGAATTTAACACTAAATTGAAATTGTAATGTGTGTTTGCTGTATTGAATTGTGATTGCAATGAATTTTTTTGTGTAAAAGAGAATGTGTATATCTAATCTAGGTTTGAAGTTGTATGGTGTGTTTACTTGATTAAAAATTGCATAAGCATATTTTGAGTGTTTGTTTTTGTATTCGCTTTAAGTTGTATAATGTGTGTTTAGTTATTTGAAATTTTATATTGTGTGTGTTTTTGTATTTTGTGTGTTTGTTTATTCATTTCAAATTTGAAATTTGTGTATTTGCTTATTTGAATTTCTGTTTTGAATTTTTATTTATTTTTCATATTGCATGTGTATGTAAGAGTGATTTTATCAATGTTATGTTTCTTGATGTATGTTGGTATGTGATTTTAAATTGTAATGTGTTTGGTGTATTGATTTGTAATTGTGATGAATTTTATTCTGTGTATTTAATGTAGGTTTGCTTACTCCTTTGAATTTGTATACGTATGGTTGTTTATTTGAAATTGTCTATATGAAGTGTGTTGCCAATGGTTAGCTATGCATATTGATTTGAACTTGTATATGAATTTGTGATTCTTTGTCATTTTGAAATTTTTTATATTTGATATCACATATGCATGTAAGAGTGATTTTATCAATGTCATGTTTGTTGATGTATGTCTGTATGTGATTTGAAATTGTAATGTGTTTGGTGTATTGATTTGTACCTATGATGAATTTTATTCTATGTATTTAATGTAGGCTTGCTGAGTTCATTGTATTTGAATTTGTATATATATGTTTGTTTCCTTGAAATTGTTTATGTATGTATGTGAAGTATTTTGTCAATGTTTGGTTATGTATTTTGATTTGAACTTGTATATGAATTTGTAATTCTTTGTCATTTTGAAATTGTTTGTATTTTATATCCCATATGCATGGAATAGTGAGTTTATCAATGTTATGTTTGTTGATGTATGTTTGTATGTGATTTGAAATTGTATTTGATATCCCATATGCATGAAAGAGTGATTTTATCAATGTAATGTTTGTTGATGTATGTTTGTATGTGATTTGAAATTGTAATGTGTTTGGTGTATTGATTTGTACCTATGATGAATTTTATTCTATGCATTTAATGTAGGTTTACTTAGTTCATTGCATTTGAATTTGTATATGTATGTTTGTTTGCTTGAAATTGCTTATGTATGTAAGTGAAGTGTTTTGGTAATGCTTGGTTATGTATTTTGATTTGAACTTAGATATGAATTTGTAATGATTTGAACTTAGATATGAATTTGTAATGTTTATCTTTGTTGTGTTCATATTACTTGTATTTGATATTGCACTTGTATGTATCAATGTTATGTTTGGAGATGTATGTTTGTATGCAATTTGAAATCCTAATGTGTGTGCTTGGTGTATTGATTTCTCAATGTATTATTTTATAAAATATTATATATTATTTTTGAACTTTTTAAATATTTTGGAACCTTTTTTTTTCTTAAATGACTTTTCTTGCATTTTTAGCATTTGTCATTTAAAAACTAACAAGTTAACTTAAACACATACAATAAAATACATGTATTTTATTACATATAATTTTAACTCAGAAAAATAAAACACATAAATACATCAATTCTATTAATCATTTAACATATTAAATCAATATATTTTTAGAAAATTCATTAATATTATTAATCATTTAAATCAATATAATTAAATCAATTATGCATGTTGATATGTTAAAAATATCATATCAACAAAATAAATGCACACAAGTTTTTGGGGCACAAAAGCTTTCGCCTTCAGGTGGTTGACCTTGTTAGTAGAGATTACAATCTCGAAGCAAAGAGAAACTTTTTGATTTGTTAATGAAAATTTATTATAATAAATATTTTAAAATAACTCAAATAAATAATAAATAAATTATTATAAATATTATAATAAACTATAAATAAATAAATAATTATAAATAACTATTATAATAAATAAACATATTTATTAACAATAAAATTTTATATCATATAAAATTGATAAAAAATTAATCCATTTAATATAACATTTCAAACAAATGAAAATGAATCAAACACTATATTACTCAATAAGAACCTCATATCAACAATGTATAGAATTAAGTTTATGAGACACATAAACTTCCATTTTACATGCAAAGCTTTTTTAATTATTAATGAAAATTATTATAATAAATATCTAAACTTAATAAATATTAAAATTATTTTTATAATAAATTATAAATAAATAAATAATAACTATAATTTATAAGCCATAAATAAATTAATATAATAAATCTAATATATAATAAATAATATATTATAATTACTATAATAAATAAATAATTATTATAATTATTATTTAATAGTGATTATAATTATTATTTAAAAATAAACTTAATAAATAAAATATTATAATATTATAATAAATATAAATAAATATAAATATAAAGATATTTTTCAACAATAAATTTTTATATTATATATAAATTTTAACCCATTTAAAATATAATAATAATGAAAATGAATCTAACACTACATTATTTAATATGAAAAAATTATTCTAACTATTTTTTTTTATAAATAAATTGACTCACTCTTTTTGTACGATTAAAAAAAGAAGTGGTGATTCCATTTTTTTAATATCGTTATATTTGAAAATATCTTATCAATCACTATATCCTTTATAAATAATAATATCAATCACTATATCCGTTAAATTAATGGTACTTAAATTATATTAAATTAAACGTTAAATTAATGGTACTTAAATTATATTAAATTAAACATTTATATTTTATTAAATTAACAATGTAATAAAAATGGAAGATTATTATTCTTCATAAATTTATTTTTAAAAAAAATAAGAATTACTACATTTTGTCAACATAATTTGTAAATCGGTACATATACCATATTAAATTAAGTTAATATAATAAAAATGTAAGACATAATTATGCTTCACATGTCTAATAAATAAAAAAATAAAACAAGTATTATGACATTTTATCTAACCAAAATGTAAGACATAATTATGCTTCATATATACAAAAAAATAAAAAAAATAAAACAAGTATTATGACATTTTATTTAAAAATAAAACTAGTATTATGACATTTTATCTAACATGGGGTGTAACATTGTGAAAATTAAAATTAGAAAATTGTACTACTCCATATCATATTAAGTTTTGTCTATTATTAAATTTACTACATAATAAAAATGAAAGACAATTTGAAATAACAAAGCAATGTTTCCACTTAAGATATTAGGGTAGCTACCAAGTCTAATCTCATACAAACCTATTTATAGAAGCCTATTAGTGGGCAAATTGTTCTTCTATTCAACTTTAAGGTTGACTCAATCATAGGCTCATGCCTCGCTAGTAAAAGAAAAAATATAATTCATTTACATAAATATAATTGAACTTTCATATAGGTGTTTCTCAAGTCCTTCCAATAATTATGTAGCACAACAAGAGTGCTATTTATCAAATATTTACCACTTTGAGCAACATCATCCAAAAAGCATATCTACATGGTTATAAAACATGCCACTATGACTTTAAACCTTGTGATCCTTGTGGTTGTTGTATAGTATTTGTGTAGTCATATCACATTAATTAAGGCCTCACTAACCTACACTAACCTACTCAATTGCAGGATTTCTATCAAAAGGGGAGGTGAATATGCGAGGGTCTAACATGTGCTTCGTCATATAAGGCCACATGTTGGGGTAGAGTAAGTACACTTTTGTGGGCTTTAATAGTTAAATTACTATGTGAAGATAGATCCTCTACTCAAGCAATGCATCTCATACATCAATTTCGTGTCTAACCATAACCTTAAATTTATATTATTATTAATATTCATATGGCCTTTCCCAAAAATACATCATCACATTTTGTACTCTTATCTTGAATCTAGATAGTGGAAATTTGACTTGCCTTCAAATATTGAATTTCCCTACCTAAATATTATATATATATGTAATTTAGTAAAGACAAGCTTGAAATTATTATATATAAACATCTAACTTACTATGACGGATGTCATCTATAAAAATGTGGGGAAGCGAGTTACAAGTTCGACTTGAAACCTTTCAATCCTTGCAGTTGTCATATAGTATTTTGGTAGTCATATCACAGTCATTAAAGCCTTCACCTACCCAATTGCAAGCTTTCTATCAAAAGGGTATGTGTATATGAGTTGGCCTAATGGTTATGAACACATGCTTCCTCATACGAGGCCACATGTTTAAATCTAGAGTGGGGGTAGAGTATGTAAATTTTCGAAGACTTTAGCAATCAAATTGCTACATGAAGGAAAATCCTTTGTTACACAAACAAGGTGATCTCATACATCAATTTGGTGTTTGGGCTTGACCACGACTTTAAAATTAGACTATTATTATTATTATATTTATATAGCCTTCCCCAAAAATACATTGTCATATTTTGTATTGTTATCAATATAGATAGTGGGGATTTGCCTTACCTTCAAATATTGAATTTCCCTACCTAAATATTATAGTTGTGTAATTTAGTCAAGGAAAGCTTGAAATTGTTATATATAAACATCCAAATTACTATGATGGATGTCATCCACAAGAATGTGAAGAAACATCCTTTAGTTTTCCCCACAAGGTTTTCCTTTAAGAGGGAAGCACACATGACTTTAATTAAAGAAATAAGCACTCCATTTAAAAAGGAAAAATTTGAAGGGAAAAATATGACAAACTATATAGGCATACTCCTTTGAAACTTACCCATCAAATAAGCACCATGAAAGGAGAGAAACCATAGATCTCCATGGATTTTTTTATTGGGTAATCCAAATCATCCCTAGAATGGCCCATCCTCCAATAACAAGGATGTAAATGACCTAAATGAAGTAAAAGTTAGCCAACCCTATAAACTCTCCATTATTAGTTTTATTTAACTTCATTTCTTTTATTAACTTATCCTTTTTAATCTGCGGGGATAGCTCAGCTGGGAGAGTGTCAGACTGAAGATCTGAAGGTCAAGCCCCATGGGGGTAGGTGAGTTGGTAATTGAAATGCGTTGAAGTTCCTTTGTAAGGCAAGCCCATACTGGAGGTCACAAGTTCAAATCCCCCGGATTAAAGCGGAGCGTGTGGAGAGGGGCGAGCGCATGTTCCCAGTGGGTATAGTGGTAGCGGTCAGAATCAACTCTGTGTAACGCAAGTCGCGAGGCTACCCTAGTTGTCGATCCCACTGTATAAAAAAATAAAAAATAAAAAAAATAAATAAATTTAAGGTATTATAAGGAGGTCATCAACCCCACCTTAGAAGATCAAAAGTATCTCTATGTTTTAACTAGCTCAAAGAAGAAAATTAATATAACTAAGATTAGAACGAGCTCTCATGAGCTCCATAATGAAACAGGTCGTTGGACAGTTCTTGAAACACTATGGATGGAAAGGATCTGCCATCTCTGTGAGAATATGAACATCGAAGATGAAAATCACTTCCTCTTAGAGTGCCCCACGTACAACCACATTAGAGCTCAATTTCATAATCTTTGTTGCAATACTGACCTTCCTAGCCTTTTAAGATGTCAAAATTATAGTGAGCTCAGGAGGCTTCTCTCCAAGCTTTTTGAGCATAGGAATAAAATCTTAAATCAAATCAAATAACTATTTTCCTTAGGTCCGATAGACCAAAGATTGGTCTCAGTGAATGTTAACCACCACCACCACCATCATCATCAATAATGTATTTATTATTATTATGTTTATAATAATAATTTATTTATTGTTTATAAGTTATAATTATTTATTTATTTTTAATTTATTATAACAATAATTCTAATATTTATCAGGTTTAAATATTTATTATAATTAAAATTAAGAAAACTTTTCTTTGCTTTGAGTTTGTAATCTCTATCAACATGTGAAGATGGAAATTTATGTGCCTAGTAAAATTCTATGCATTGTTGATATGAGGTTTTTATTGAGTAATGTAGTGTGTTTGATTCATTTTCATTTGTTTGAAATGCCATATTTTAAATAAGTTGAATTTTATATGATATAAAATTTTATTGTCAGGAAATATGTTTATTTATTATAATAATTATTTATAATCTCTACTAACTTATGTGCCCCAAAAACTTGTGTGCATTTTGTTGATATGGAGTTTTTAACACATCAACATGCACAATTGATTTAATTATATTGATTTAAATGATTAATAATATTAATGAGTTTTTTAAAAATATATTGTTTTAATATGTTAAATGATTAATAAAATTTATGTACTTTTGTTTTTATTTTTCCGAGTTAAAATTATATGTATTTTATTGTATGTGTTTAAGTTAACTTTTTAGTTTTTAAATGATAAATGCAAAAAATGCAAGAAAAGTCATTTTAGAAAAAAAAGGTAAAAAAAAAAAGGTTTCAAAATATTTAAAAAGTTCAAAAATAATAAATAATATTTTATAAAATAACACCAAGCACATTACTATTTCAAATTGCATACAAACATAACATTGACAAAATCCGTTTCACATACAAGTGCAATATCAAAGACGAGCAATATCAAATACAAGTAATATGAACACAACAAAGATAAACATTACAAATTCATATACAAGTTCAAATCAAAATACATAAAACCAAACATTGACAAAACACTTCACATACATAGATAAGCAATTTGAAGCAAACAAACATACATATACAAATTCAAATACAATGACTCAGCAAGCCTACATTAAATACATAGAATAAAATTCATCATAGGTACAAATCAATACACTAAACACATTACAATTTCAAATCACATACAAACACAACATTGATAAAATCACTCTTACATGCATATGGGATATCAAATACAAACAATTTCAAAATGACAAAGAATTACAAATTCATATACAAGTTCAAATCAATGTGCATAGCTAAGCATTGGCAACACACTTCATATAAACAATTTGAAATAAATAACCATACATATACAAATTCAAAGGAGTAAGCAAATCTACATTAAATACACAGAATAAAATTCATCACAATTACAAATCAATACACCAAACACATTACAATTTCAAATCACATACCAACATACGTCAAGAAACATAACATTGATAAAACCACTCTTACATACATATGCAATATGAAAAATAAATCAACTTTCTAACCGAAATTCAAATAAGCAAATACGCACACTATTTTCAAATTTTAAATGAATAAACAAACACAGAAAATGAAAATTCAAATACACACACACTTCAAATAACTACACACACATTATACAATTTAAAGCCAATACAAAACAAACACTCAAATATGCTTATGCAATTTTAAATAAGTAAACACACCATACAACTTCAAACCTAGATTAGACATACACATTCTATTTTACACAACAAAATTCATTGCAATCACAATTCAATACAACAAACACACATTAAAATTTCAATTTAGTGTCGAATTCCAAATCACATACAAATATCCATACAACCACTTTGGCATAAGCACACAGAATACAAATTCAAATAAGCAAACACCATACCTAGACTATGGCATAATTTGTGTCCAGTTCCAAATCACATACAAATATTTATACAACCACTATGGCATAAACATACAAAATACAAATTAAGGAAAACAAACACACAACATAGAATTTCGATTCAAAATATTAAAATAAAACATTTTCAGAGTCACAAATAGACATACAATTTCAAATGAATAAATACAAATTACACAATTCAAGAAACCTTATTTAACTATATCAATATATAAAATATAAAATAATGCACAGAAAAAAATAAAAAAAAATCAACAAATAAATAAAAAGCAAGCAAAAATAATATAAAAAAGTAAAAAAGAAAAGAAAAGAAAGAAGCAAAATAATATAAAAATGAAAATAATATGAATGATTTGTTTAGTAAAGAGATATTTAGTGTTTTTTAATGCATTGGTGTAAAATTGTATAATTTAAGTGTGTGCAATTTTTCTAAAGAAACTAGGAATATAAATTCATATAATTGAAGTGTAAAACTACATGTTTTAAATATGAATGTTTTGAAGTAAATATGTATAAAAAAATGTATTGTGATATGTATGAGTTACAGGAAAAATAATCAACCCACAAAAAACTCTACACTACTCTAAGAAGAATGGTGCCCCATCCTCCTCGAGCATTTGGAAGGAGTTTTTAACTCCTTCCATTAAAATGATCACTTTATTAATAATTGTATGTACATAATTTTCTCACAACATTGAGAAAAGAAAAGAAACAATATACACAGATAACTCTACATCAATATTTACATTTAGCAGAACCATAATGAGAAGACAACCATTCCTCTGAATAAATCTGCAACACAACATATAAATATTACTTTGAGTAGAACCATGATGAAAAGCCATTACTGTAAATAAATCTGACATATATAAAAACAGATGCTCAAATAATAAAAATAGATGTACCTTCATTGGTATTCTTCAGAAAGTATAGTTGACCTTCATTTACCAAAAACTTTTGTCATATTAAAATCTGCAATTAAAAAAATATATATAAAAAAATAAAATTATAAAACTTCTTATATATATCTCTTCTATTATATATTCAAATAATAAAAATAGATGTACCTTCATTGGTACTTTTCAGAGAGTATAGTTGATCTTCATTTACCAACAACTTTTGTCATATTAAAATCTACAATTAAAAAAAATAAAAAACCATTAATAAAATATGATATAAATATTCTTTTTCAATATAAAAATAATAAATATAATTTATAAATTATAATTCTCTATATATATATTTAATTTTAACAATTTTTATTAAAAGAAATCACATTTTAACAATAAAATTAATATGATTTCTATTAAAAGAAATCAGAGCTGGCATTAACCATTGACCATCTCTCCTGGAAATCAGAAATGGTGATTTCATATATACAGCGGGCGTTGAATTAGAGGAAGAGGTTTGTAATCTGAAGCGAAAAAAGCTAATGGTGATTTCATATATATAGCGGGCGTTGAATTAGAGGAAGAGGTTTGTAATCTGAAGCGAAAAAAGCTGCTGAATTATAATTGATTTAACCCAAGATGGGATAGAAGCCGATTTCCATCAATGAGTTACTTTAATTGATATGTTGCATAATAAAAGAAATTCTATTTAATAAAGAATGAGAAGATTAAATAGGGGTTTAAATCAATAAACAAGAAAGTAAAAATAAGGTTTAAATCAATAAACGTGGCCATTTAGTTGATCCGAGAATCTCGTTCTACCCAAATCGATACCTAAAGCTCATCCTAGAATCGATCCAATAATTCATGGATTGGAGTGTAAAGCATTGGGTATTATAAAGCCTGGAAAATCATGGATTGGAATGTAAAGTATTGGGTATTATGAAGCCTGGAAAAAAAGGCTCCAGAACCCAACCAATCATAATCCTGAAAATCATGGATTGGAGTGTAAAGCATTGGGTATTATAAAGCCTGGAAAAAAAGGCTCGAGAACCCAACCAATCATAATCTTGATCACTGCCATACACAATTTCTCAATATTTCTTTCATTCATTCACTTGGTCAATTCACCAAAAGATAACACCATAAAGAGAGCACACACGCACAATTTCTCAATATTTCATTTATTCACTCACTTGGACAATTCACCATACATAGATAACACCATAAAGAGAGCACAGGCGGCACAACATAGAGCCAGAGCAGCAGGGTATACCATAAAATCACGGGAAACAGACTACACCGTAAAACTGACAGGGCAGATTAAACCCAAAATAACCGTTAAGCTAACACACGACAGGGTATACGCAGAACCATGGATTAAACTACTAACATTCCGCACAACTAGAGAGGAGGGTTATACCAAAAAAAAGCCACGAGTTAAACATAATACACCGCGAGTTAGAGTTAAATCTATAACAGTCATTGATGCTTGATATGGTATGGGGAGACAGTGGTTAAGCGATAAAAGCAGAATGAAAAAATTAAATCTACTAAAAGTGTTGGACGGATAAGGTTTAAACCGTTGAGAAGGACACTGAAAATGACAGAGATGCAGATCTGGAATTGGGATTCATACTAATGATTTCGTAGGTTTTCATTTCACTCATTTCGGGTGCAAATGGCTAAATACTTTGCAATTAAAAAGAAGTCAGGGTAATGAAACATAATTGCTTCTCACAATGGAATGGAGCATATATTAGCAGAAATATCAGAATTAAATGGAATTCCATTCAAAATAAATGGAATTAAATCTCCATGAAAGAAATAAATGAATAATTAAATCTAATAAATGCGGTGGACGCATCAGGAGGTTTAAACTATTGAGGAGGCAGAGCTTTAACTTCAATAAAAATGACTGATGCACCATGTTTAAACTAATTAACAAGGGAGATGCAGGCCAATTTATATATATACCTGGATTTGGGATTAGTAGCGATGATTCCATTTCTTCGTTCCAACAACAGCAATGCCAATGATCTGTTTCCTTCAATCATTTATGGTGCAAAAAAAGAATACATGGCAATGAAATAGGATTGCTGCGGACAACGAAAGCAGATAAATTAAATGGAAATGAGAAAGATCATTGAGCAGATAAATTAAATGGAAATTATGGATTCATACCATACTATACTGAGAAAGATCATTGACCTCCGTGAGCCCAGGAATTGTAAACAAATTAACTGCCATTTTTTCTTGCTTCCGATCCAATCTGTTTCACTCTGGCCTCTTCCTCCTCTATCCAGACAGACAGACAGACATGGACTCAAACTCGACATAGACACAGACCGACCCAGACTCAATCCACAAATTGACCGACTCCGACTCAAACCACACAGACAGACAGACAGACAGCCAAGCACACAGAGATGCCAATCTGAACATAGATAGAGTTGGAGGAAAATGCTGAGAATTGATAGGACTTTGATATATATATATACCCATTCTCCATCTTCCTTCCTTCAACGGCTATATAGCCTTACACCGGATATTTTTTTTATGGGAGCCTGCCTCCTCTGGAACCTCACACCGGATTTTTTTTTGTGGAGCCTGCCTCCTCTGCAACCTCACACCGGATATATTTTTTTCCGGCACCTACTTTCTCTGAACCATTCACCGGGTACATATTTCCGGTTTTACCTGCTCTGGAACCATCTACCAATTATGGATAGAAACTGCTCACAGTTGTCTATTCAAATTTTCAAGTTCCAGCTCGTCCTGCTTTTGTTTGGGATTGGGAAATGGGAAGCACCTACCTCCTCTGAACAGTCCACCAGATACATATTTCAGGCTTCCACCTCCTCTGAACCATCCACCGGATACATATTTCCGGCTTCTACCTCCTCTGGAACTATCCATCAATAAAAACGGATCTATGTGGTCTATTCAATCGAACACATCCTGCTTTGTTTTTGGGAAAATGTTCGGTTGATACATTTTTTATTTTTTAGCTATTTAGCTTTTTTTCGAGAAAATGTTCATATGAGCTTTTTTTTAGCTTTTTTCTTGCGTTAAATTTTGACCGCTTTTAACGAAATGCCAAATGAACTTTTTTACCACAATAAGTTGACTTCAATTCATGGCTTTTCCGGTTTCTATTCATCCTTTTTTCTATTGGTTAGATTTTATCGATTTTACCTCAATAAGTTACTTGGCTTTTTTCGGTTTCTATTCATCCTTTTTTTTATATTGGTTAGATTTTATGGATGTATATGTTAATTTAAATTTTTTATTTTAAAATTTCATTTATTTTGTGCAGGTTTATGTTTGACCCAGGGCATCCTAAGGTTGGAGAGTGGGATATTTCAATGGAAATAAGAAGTTATTATTTTCTATTTTATATAATAATTAGTGCTGGATATTTCAACAGAAATAGTTGGTTATTATTTTTTTATTTTCTATCATAGTTTATTAGATATGAGTACTATTTTTTCATTTTAAATTGTTAAATATCATGGGTGCAAGGTAGCATAGAATAAATTTGTAAAACAATTTTTTAATAAAAAAAGAAAAAAGCAAGTGAAATTATGTGTATATTATGTGGGGTAACAAATCTTTTCAATGAAGGGTTGAGTCTTTCATGTTGATAGATATGCAAAATGGATTTTCTAGAAGGCATTCGAGAGGATGGATAAGTCCTGACTAATTGCTTCATATGCTTCATCGGTTGCTTTCTATAAGAGGTGGAATGAAAATATTTCTTAATACTTTGACGAAAAAAAAACAAACAAACAAACATTATTCTTGAGGTGGACAACTCAAACATCATTCATAATTCGTCCTAAGCTCTGATCGAGCTAACACTCTCGGCGTGAACACGGACGGAAATTGCATTTAACCATTTGTATCAGCTCACTCTGAATCCTTGCCGCGACGAAACTTTTGAAAGTTCTCATCTAACTTTGGCTCCTGTGATAGGATTTATGGATGTGGTATAGAAAATTCGATATTTGATGGAGCGGCCCTGAAGGGAAGAGGCCTGTAAGTGTAAACCCACCTCGCACATTTCAAACAACACGGGACATTATGTGTTCTCGGAAAAGTGGTAGTATTTTTCTACCTGTGAATTGTATGAGAGCATTAAAAACCTAAAAGCGGTACATCTACTGTAAGCGCTTGTCATGACCGTTTTGGAAAATCCTGCGTGTAAGCGCGGAGGACAATGGGGTGACTAGAACACGTAACAATAAGTACGGAATGATCATTAAACCGAGCCTTGGAAAGAAAAAAATCTAAATGGAAAACCTGATTTCGACGCAGCGAGTGCCCTTGAAGAGGTAAACGTAGTTGTTTGGTCCACGGTAGTCTACGGGAAAGGCTGAGTTTTCGGCTTCACGTTTCTCCGACGGAAGGCCAGCCTGCTTCTTCCGAGGAGACTTCAACGATGGAGGAAGAAAGCAAACCTCGGCAAGCATTTAGAGGATCTCGGCTTTCGGACCAAGACCACAGGTCGAGGTATTCGAGAAAGGGAACAGCGCAAATCGACGCACTTTACCTCGGCACATTGCGAGAGGAGACCATGAGCGCAACGGCGAAAAGCAAAGGTATTCGCACAATGAAACTCAGTGTAGCACAATGAACCTCGTGCTTTTTTCCCTTCGCAACGCTAGCCTCCCTCGCAAATATCGAGCCCATGATTTACGCGTCGTGCGTGAGTTAATCGCTGCCTCGTACATCCGAGCGAGAGAAGTCAAAGGCTGACCTTGGAAGTCGAGAAGCGCTACGGGTGGCAACATTCCGCAGCCTCATGGGATCGGATAATTAAGGGTAAAGGACTGTCGAGAATCAAGCTTTTGAAACGAAGTGAAGTCCGACGACGAGCGACAATAAAGTCCGCACCATCATTAGCATGCCTTTATCATTTATTTCTTGCATGAGTTGGCTACACTGCAAACTATATCTCACATTTTCTTATGCCAAGGATATTTTTCCCCACTTTTCACAGTTAGAGGTGAGACTTATAACGTATGTTTAGGTGACCTGATTACAAGTTGAAATAATAAACCATGTCGGTTGGTGTAATCGGTAAGCATATACAGGTGCTCGGTACGAGAACAATTATGCAAGTTTATATTAAGAGGGAGATTATGGTTAAGTGATAGATAGCGAAGTAATACATTTGTTACGGCTTCTAGTAGGTGTAGAAATCTTTTTATGCGTAAGTGTCTGTAGTGTTGCAGGGACAAGTGGTATCAAAGCACCAAGTTGCTACAGCAGCGATCTTAAGGGTCACGTCACGGTGCTTGCATGATTAGTGCACAAAGGGACAAAGCGATGGCAAACCAATCGCAACTGCGAGATGGGACTCAAACTCTACGAGTTTGTGAACCCGAAATGCGTACGCTCGACGCTGAGCAAGCACCGTACACTAGTCGATTACGTTTGAAGAACAATATGCGTGCAAACTACATTCTCGTTATGGCGGTACAACAACTTCTGAAGAGGAAATCGCGCCGCGAGTTCGAAGGGACAATGAGAGGTTGCTACGATCAGCTGAGAAGACCTTGAAGAGTTTGTCCGATAAGCGGAAATCGGGGGATGGAAACACCCTAGTGCCGAAAGAGAACTAACTACGGCAGACAGCAGGACTCAGCGGACTCGGAATAATGTCGACGACGGAGACCGAAAGGAGCCCCTTCGCAGGGAGTAAAAATAGGAATTATAATGAGGCGGAAGTTGGGCAATTTGTACTGACAACGAGATTCAAAAAAGGCAAAAGCATGAGCTTGCGGAGAATTTCGTAAGATTAAACCACCAACATTTGATGGTGAGGCTCGAGGAGGCAAAGTCGAAGTCACAGTTAATAAATCTAAACAAATATTTCCAGCATGACACGGCGGCACTCTGAAGGCGCAAAGCACCGGCCATCAATTACGGGAAAAAGCCATCGTGGTGGGGAAGAAGCGAAGAATGTGCGTCACTAGCATGAATCGCGACGACACTGAGAGCTGCTCCAGCCGAGATTTTAAGGACAACACACGATGGGTAAAGATTTTTTATGACTGGCAGCGCAAAAGGATTTTTCATGATCTTGCGTATCAGGACAATGATGACAATAGATGACCCTTGTGACAAAGTTCACTTCGTTCGTCGCGATGTGGTACCTTATCTTCTAGGAAGAAAATGTTGCACAAGGTACGAGTTTTTTCAGCCGCACCGCTCATATGAGAAGAACGACAGAATTTGTAGCGAGACTAAGTAATGAGGCTACCCGGGAAAGCACGGCAGTGTAACGACACAATAAAGAGCAAGAGTGATGTGGGAAAAGGTCGGCGGCCGAAGAAAGGACGAGAAAAAGTAGCTCTAACCTTTAAAAACGAAAAGAAAACAACGGCTCTTCGGGAATGCAGCCACGAAATACAATTCCGTAAACGGTCAGCTTGGGGAAGAACCACCAAAGAATCAAGTGGCCAGCCGAGGACAGGCCCACGAAGCGTCGCTGCTAAACCTCGAGCTTGGATAGACTCCTAAGCCTCCCTTCGCAGTGTTGCTGTGGGGAAGCTCATTGTTATAAAAAGCTGTCCCAAACGGAACAAAAGTGAAAGCTTCGTGGGAAATCGCGGGAGGCAGCCCAGCGGCTGGAGACGTGGCCGCCGCAGCGTACATCGTGAGCAAATGCAGATGCGCTAGAAGATTCGTGCGGCCGATTTTTCGACCCTACCATGATCGAACTTGAAGGTACACTACTAACCAAACTCGTTTCAGTGCTGGTTGATCCCGGGAGTGAGTCGGAGTTATATTAGTCTCAAGTTGGTAGAATTATGTCAAATTAAAAGAACAAAAGTTTAGGAATCACACGAGTAGAGCTACACGTTAGCCGCGAAACGTAAAGGCAATGCTAAGACAAAAGTTTCCTCTAGCTCGTGTGCTTTGGAAGTGTCGAATAGCAAACAGAAGCAGATCTACATTTTACCAATAGGATCGTACGATGTCGTCATTAGGTATGGATTGGCTAGAAAAACATTGGCCACGGTGGTAGAGCGCAAAGGAGAAGACCATCACATTTAAAAAACGGGATGGTATACGGAAAAAAATTCATAGGCTAAAAAGCTCCGTGCAATTACGACCAATAACGAGCATCTCGAAAATTTGGGTAAGTGTATTAGAAAAGGATGCCGCGCTGTATGCTATTCAAGTAGGATACACCGACTCTAAGGAAAAGGCGTCAAAGGAAAATATTCCGTGGCGCAAGAATTTTTAAAGATGTATTTCCGAGGAGGAAATTCTACGGTCTACCACCCAAAAGGGATCGATCATCGGCTCGTTAGCTGTACGCCGGTGCCCTCACCCGCGCATCGAGAGCCACGTGATAGGAGTGAAGCGTGCCCGCAGTTAACGACTGAAACATGTCGAGTGGCAAGAGTTGCTAGAGTAAGCGCTATATATCGCCCAAGTGTGTCACCATGGGGTGCACGCATTCTTTCGTTAAAAAGAAAAGATGGAATAATGTGCATGTGTATGGACTCATGAACTGACTTAATAAGTTACTCCTGTCGAGAACGGGTATCCTTTACCAAGAATTGACGATCTATATTTCGGCACGTGCTGCAGAGCTAAGCCATTTTCCAAGATTGACTCAAGATCCGGATATCATCGAAGTTCGGATGGAAAGATGAAGATATCCGCGTGCGATCTTTCTCCACGCCGGTATGGTCATTGGTGAGTTTGCTAGAGTTTCCCTTTGCTTCAACAAATGCGCCGGCGACTTTTATGAGAGGCTAATGAATGGTGTGTTTCATCGAATTTCACAGATAATTTTGTAAACTCATCTCCATTGATGATATTTCGGTGTACTCTACATAGGTGCCAGCGAGCATAAAGAGCACTGTTGCCTCTTGTGTTGGAAATGCTACGGAGGCATCGACTCTATGCTTAAATTCGGCCAGTGCGTATTTCTTTAAAACATAAATCCAGTACTCGGACATGTCATAGTAAATTTGAAGGGATAGGCTATCGATCCCCGAAAAGATCAAATGCGTCATGGAGCGAGAAGGTTCCTCGTGAATGTGGGCGGATATTAGTATCATTCATGGGCCTAGTAGTCGGTATTACGAGGACGATTCATGAGGGTCTCTCCAAGACTGCCTCTCCCCATTACCACATCTCGCGCAGGAAGCGGGCAAGTTGTTTAGACGACAAAAGAATGCCAAGACGCTTTGAAAAACTAAAACAACTTCTAACTACGGCTCCGATTCTGAAGGTAGGCACGGCCGGAGACTACGAAAGTCTGCACGGATGCTAGCAGAAGGAGTTGGAGCAAGTATTAACTCAAGAGGGAAATGTAATAGCTTACGAGTCAAGAAAGTTTATGATTATGAGCAGAACATCGCTTATGCATTTGGAGCTATTTAAAGAGGTCCACGCTCCTAGTGATGAGGTATTATCTTTCAGGTAAAAGATTTGTGTCGAAAATGATCATAGTAGCTTTGACTAGCTATTTCAAGCAAGTATTTAAACCTCTGTATAAAGTAGATGGGAATGCATTTCGAGCGAATTCGACATGACATCTGGAAGAGTGCAAAAGGAAAAGAAAAAGAGAGTTGCTGATGTTTTAAGTCGGAAAGTGCACAATGGGTTTGCTCTATAGTTTCTAACTAATTGAAAGCCAATTACGGGAGGCTGAAGAAGAAGCTCAAAGAGACCCAGACACAAGTTTTTGTGTTAGATGAAGAATGATAAACAAGATAGTAAGGACAAATAACAGAGTTTGGAGAAAGCAGAAGACTTGACCTTTCGCGGGAAAGATCTTTGGTACCTAACCGCTAATCTTAAAGAAATTAACTTTAATGAATTTCATCGCAAAGAATTACGCCGGTCATCCGCATATCAAAAGATGCTTACAACAGTAGCGGGGAAAGTGTATCATTGGCCGTGAATGCGAAGGACATTGCCGAATATATAAGCAAGTGCTTAGAGGCCGCAGTTAAAGCCGATATGACCAACATCCCGTCAAGTTATTATGTTCTATACCCATTCTGAATGGAAGGGAGGTTATTCCCTGGATTTACCGCTGTACGGCGAACAAGCAGCTGCACGATTCATGGTGTAGGAGCGTACTAAGTAACCACTATTTTATTCCTCAGGTAAATCTACCTATAAATGTAACAAATTGCGGATATATTTATGAAGGAGATTTTAGGGTTGGTAAGGGCATACCTAAGACCTGATTTCAGACCGAGATGTTAAGTTTTACATCCTGCCTCTCGGGAAAAACTTTATTTTCCGGACTAGGAACCCGTATACACTTAGTATCGGCTTTACCATCTCAAACGATGGGCGTACAGAACAAAGGAATCAGATTCGTTAGAAGACATGTTTTAATGTATGTAATGCAAATAACCCACTAAGTGGAAGACTACTTTGCACCTGGTAGAATTTGCATACAACAATGGGTATCAAGAGAGTCCCTAAAATGAGCCCTTTGAGGCGTGAGAGACAGTAATACCTATCAATTTATAAAATCACAGCCCTCCCCGAAACAAAACTGTTATTGGGACCCAAAATACATTAAATGGAGGCAGAGGTAAAACGAATAAGGCAGACTCTGAAAGCTGCCAGAAGATAGGCAAAAGTTTATGTACCTAAGATCCCATCAGAATTCTGCAGAGACCACGATATGTTCGACTGCTTCTAAAAGAAGCACTATGAGGTGGACCTCTTTGTGCTAAACCTGCTCCTGGTGACTGTGGGTTCTCTTCAAATATTGAAAGAATCTACCGTAGCTCACAAAGTTACATTGCCTACCACATATTCTAAGCACATAACGGAAGTGCTCTTATGTATCCTTGTTGAAGCGATACACATACATGATGAGAAACATGTAATTCATTGGCAGCATTATTCAGAAGAAGGGATAAAATAATCCTAGTTTGTGGGTTGAACATCTCCAGTTCGATTAGAAATTTGTTTTTTATGCCTTTCAGTAGAAAACTCGACTGAGAATTTCCTGCAGAGCCTACGCATACTTGATCTGGAGGGAAATTGAACTCCGTTAGGTGAGTAGTCGTTCGTGAAAGTGGAAGCACTTTGGACCCGACGCACACCGGGAGGAAGAATGCTCCATGCAGAAGCATACCCCTAACTTTTTCTGCAGAGATGGCCTGAAACACTGAGATTTTAAGTTGCTTCCTGGTGGGGGAAGTCAGGATAATCATATTGGGTTATAATAATTAGTCACTTTGGTTAAAGACCGTTAGTTTAATTAGTTTCTTTGAATGTTTTATTTTATCTGCAGACAAGGAAAGTTTATTGTAAAAGTATTCATGACATAAAGTATTATTTGGTTATTTTTTTTTTTTTTTAAAAAAGAGGTAACCTTCTTAGACCGTGTGATGAAGTTTCTAGAAATAGAAGTGGTTAGAAACAATGGGGAAAAGGAAATACCTACCCTCCGGGGATAAAAGGAATTCCGGCATAGGAGGGTAGGGTTCTTTGGGGCTGTTAGCCGAGGGTGAAGTGTTTCTGGGAGCCGGTTAGTGACCCGAAGGAAAATGACTTCGCAACCCCTTGAGCAAGAGTTTTTTCTCGTTCGTTTGACCGGATTAGTTATCCCGAGGTCACAGCATAGTGAAGCTAACCACCGATTTCTCCTTTTCGGCAGACTATCCAGTCTCCGGGAGCTCCTGGGGCAAGGAGACACGCCATCGCCTCGCTTACGGTTGGGAGGAATTGGCGCTTAAAAAGAAGGAATTTATTCCGCCCGTATAAGTATGTTATCAATCGTCGATTACTTGACCGGGTAAGAATGTTTAAGGTTGATGTATCATAATGAAACTAACAAAATGTTATTCGTAGCAAAGCTATGTATAGTATGTTATGTGTATAATAGTGCAAGAAAGGATAGGCGGATATTGCTGTCCGGACCGGGCGCATTATTAATTTTTTTTAGTAACTTTTTATGAATAAGAGTTTAATCATAAAGATTGTGGGTGTTGTTTATTACCGAGAAGTGCGAAAGTAATATTTAGATCCAGCTTTTTCTTAAAAAGGAAATAACAGTAAACAAAGATCTAAAAGATGCTTCTGAAAGTTATTTTGTCTACCCGTATTAATAGGGTTGTTATAATTCGATATATTTAACTATCCGACAAAGAACCTTCTAGAAACTTTGAGTTGACAAGGGTTCCTTTATAGAATATAGAAAGTATACAACATATAAACGAGTAACAAACATTTAACCAAAACAACAGAAGGTCAAAACCGCTAATTACAAGAATACAAGGCACTAAAATGTTTACATGCAACTGGTCATAAAGCATGTTAATCGGTATCTTTAAAAAGTAAGATTTACGTACATGTGAATAACTGAGAAGGGTTTAGGAAAGAACTTCCAGAACTTTGACAGTTCTAAGAAACTCTTTCCTACTCGTTCGTGAGATGCCAAAAGCTATACTTACCCTGTTTGGCTAATTCTGCCATTGCGTAACCTAGAGAAATTCCTAGTCAAGACTTCCATCATTAAAAATAGCTGTAACATAGCTTAAAATTTTTAACATTTTAACGAATCTGTAGAAACAATATTGGCATAACTACCTTCACACGAAGTAATTTTTTGAAAGAATCACATGCATAAATATATGTATTTTCATAAAAGAAAAATTCATACATTAGCCATTCAATTCTTCGGGTAACGTAAATGAAGATATCGCGTATTTCAAGTAAATAACCTTCCATAGAAAATGTAACTACACGCATGCATCCGGATTTATATAATTTAGGGTCAAAAAGAAGAGTAAACACTCGCTCCCCGAGACTTAATTATAACAGAGTTGGCCACCGTGCTCAACTCTCAGCCGAGACTTCTCGATTGGCTGCCTATATGAGAGTGACCCACACCCGGCTACACTTACAAGGCACCTTGCACGCGTTCCAAAATTTTCACCTCCAAGATGCACTTTATGTCACCCGGGACACCTTTGTGTCTCCTTCAAGTTTAGCAAGGCTAAGATGATAACATGCGGGAAGCACACTCAGCGCCGAAGTCGCAGTGCTTTCTGGTCGTGCGAATCTCATATCAACAATGTATAGAATTAAGTTTATGAGACACATAAACTTCCATTTTACATGCAAAGCTTTTTTTAATTATTAATGAAAATTATTATAATAAATATTTAAACTTAATAAATATTAAAATTATTTTTTATAATAAATTATAAATAAATAAATAATAACTATAATTTATAAGCCATAAATAAATTAATATAATAAATCTAATATATAATAAATAATATATTATAATTACTATAATAAATAAATAATTATTATAATTATTATTTAATAGTGATTATAATTATTATTTAAAAAATAAACTTAATAAATAAAATATTATAATATTATAATAAATATAAATAAATATAAATATAAAGATATTTTTTCAACAATAAATTTTTATATTATATATAAATTTTAACCCATTTAAAATATAATAATAATGAAAATGAATCTAACACTACATTATTTAATATGAAAAAATTATTCTAACTATTTTTTTTTATAAATAAATTGACTCACTCTTTTTGTACGATTAAAAAAAAAAGTGGTGATTCCATTTTTTTTAATATCGTTATATTTGAAAATATCTTATCAATCACTATATCCTTTATAAATAATAATATCAATCACTATATCCGTTAAATTAATGGTACTTAAATTATATTAAATTAAACGTTAAATTAATGGTACTTAAATTATATTAAATTAAACATTTATATTTTATTAAATTAACAATGTAATAAAAATGGAAGATTATTATTCTTCATAAATTTATTTAAAAAAAAAATAAGAATTACTACATTTTGTCAACATAATTTGTAAATCGGTACATATACCATATTAAATTAAGTTAATATAATAAAAATGTAAGACATAATTATGCTTCACATGTCTAATAAATAAAAAAATAAAACAAGTATTATGACATTTTATCTAACAAAAATGTAAGACATAATTATGCTTCATATATACAAAAAATAAAAAAAATAAAACAAGTATTATGACATTTTATTTAAAAAATAAAACAAGTATTATGACATTTTATCTAACATGGGGTGTAACATTGTGAAAATTAAAATTAGAAAATTGTACTACTCCATATCATATTAAGTTTTGTCTATTATTAAATTTACTACATAATAAAAAATGAAAGACAATTTGAAATAACAAAGCAATGTTTCCACTTAAGATATTAGGGTAGCTACCAAGTCTAATCTCATACAAACCTATTTATAGAAGCCTATTAGTGGGCAAATTGTTCTTCTATTCAACTTTAAGGTTGACTCAATCATAGGCTCATGCCTCGCTAGTAAAAGAAAAAAATATAATTCATTTACATAAATATAATTGAACTTTCATATAGGTGTTTCTCAAGTCCTTCCAATAATTATGTAGCACAAAGCAAGAGTGCTATTTATCAAATATTTACCACTTTGAGCAACATCATCCAAAAAGCATATCTACATGGTTATAAAACATGCCACTATGACTTTAAACCTTGTGATCCTTGTGGTTGTTGTATAGTATTTGTGTAGTCATATCACATTAATTAAGGCCTCACTAACCTACACTAACCTACTCAATTGCAGGATTTCTATCAAAAGGGGAGGTGAATATGCGAGGGTCTAACATGTGCTTCGTCATATAAGGCCACATGTTGGGGTAGAGTAAGTACACTTTTTGTGGACTTTAATAGTTAAATTACTATGTGAAGATAGATCCTCTACTCAAGCAATGCATCTCATACATCAATTTGGTGTCTAACCATAACCTTAAATTTATATTATTATTAATATTCATATGGCCTTTCCCAAAAATACATCATCACATTTTGTACTCTTATCTTGAATCTAGATAGTGGAAATTTGACTTGCCTTCAAATATTGAATTTCCCTACCTAAATATTATATATATATGTAATTTAGTAAAGACAAGCTTGAAATTATTATATATAAACATCTAACTTACTATGACGGATGTCATCTATAAAAATGTGGGGGAAGCGAGTTACAAGTTCGACTTGAAACCTTTCAATCCTTGCAGTTGTCATATAGTATTTTGGTAGTCATATCACAGTCATTAAAGCCTTCACCTACCCAATTGCAAGCTTTCTATCAAAAGGGTATGTGTATATGAGTTGGCCTAATGGTTATGAACACATGCTTCCTCATACGAGGCCACATGTTTAAATCTAGAGTGGGGGGTAGAGTATGTAAATTTTCGAAGACTTTAGCAATCAAATTGCTACATGAAGGAAAATCCTTTGTTACACAAACAAGGTGATCTCATACATCAATTTGGTGTTTGGGCTTGACCACGACTTTAAAATTAGACTATTATTATTATTATATTTATATAGCCTTCCCCAAAAAATACATTGTCATATTTTGTATTGTTATCAATATAGATAGTGGGGATTTGCCTTACCTTCAAATATTGAATTTCCCTACCTAAATATTATAGTTGTGTAATTTAGTCAAGGAAAGCTTGAAATTGTTATATATAAACATCCAAATTACTATGATGGATGTCATCCACAAGAATGTGAAGAAACATCCTTTAGTTTTCCCCCACAAGGTTTTCCTTTAAGAGGGAAAGCACACATGACTTTAATTAAAGAAATAAGCACTCCATTTAAAAAGGAAAAATTTGAAGGGAAAAATATGACAAACTATATAGGCATACTCCTTTGAAACTTACCCATCAAATAAGCACCATGAAAGGAGAGAAACCATAGATCTCCATGGATTTTTTTTATTGGGTAATCCAAATCATCCCCGGAATGGCCCATCCTCCAATAACAAGGATCTAAATGACCTAAATGAAGTAAAAGTTAGCCAACCCTATAAACTCTCCATTATTAGTTTTATTTAACTTCATTTCTTTTATTAACTTATCCTTTTTAATGCAGGGGGATAGCTCGCTTGGGAGAGTGTCGATCGAAGATCCGAAGGTCAAGCCCCATGGGGGGTAGGCGAGTTGGTAATTGAAATGCGTTGAAGTTCCTTTGTAAGGCAAGCCCATACTGGAGGTCACAAGTTCAAATCCCCCGGATTAAAGCGGAGCGTGTGGAGAGGGGCGAGCGCATGTTCCCAGTGGGTATAGTGGTAGCGGTCGAATCAACTCCGTGTAACGCAAGTCGCGAGGCTACCCTAGTTGTCGATCCCACTCGTATAAAAAAAATAAAAAAATAAAAAAATAAAAATAAATTTAAGGTATTATAAGGAGGTCATCAACCCCACCTTAGAAGATCAAAAGTATCTCTATGTTTTAACTAGCTCAAAGAAGAAAATTAATATAACTAAGATTAGAACGAACTCTCATGAGCTCCATAATGAAACAAGTCGTTGGACAGCTTCCTGAAAACACTATGGATGGAAAGGATCTGCCATCTCTGTGAGAATATGAACATCGAAGATGAAAATCACTTCCTCTTAGAGTGCCCCCACGTACAACCACATTAGAGCTCAATTTCATAATCTTTGTTGCAATATCGACCTTCCTAGCCTTTTAAGATGTCAAAATTATAGTGAGCTCGGGGAGGCTTCTCTCCAAGCTTTTTGAGCATAGGAATAAAATCTTAAATCAAATCAAATAACTATTTTCTTTAGGTCCGATAGACCAAAGATTGGTCTCAATGAATGTTAACCACCATCATCATCATCATCATCAATAATGTATTTATTATTATTATGTTTATAATAATAATTTATTTATTGTTTATAAGTTATAATTATTTATTTATTTTTAATTTATTATAACAATAATTCTAATATTTATCAGGTTTAAATATTTATTATAATTAAAATTAAGAAAACTTTTTCTTTGCTTTGAGTTTGTAATCTCTATCAACATGTGAAGATGGAAATTTATGTGCCTAGTAAAATTCTATGCATTGTTGATATGAGGTTTTTTATTGAGTAATGTAGTGTGTTTGATTCATTTTCATTTGTTTGAAATGCCATATTTTAAATAAGTTGAATTTTATATGATATAAAATTTTATTGTCGGGAAATATGTTTATTTATTATAATAATTATTTATAATCTCTACTAACTTATGTGCCCCAAAAACTTGTGTGCATTTTGTTGATATGGAGTTTTTAACACATCAACATGCACAATTGATTTAATTATATTGATTTAAATGATTAATAATATTAATGAGTTTTTTAAAAATATATTGATTTAATATGTTAATGATTAATAAAATTTATGTACTTTTGTTTTTATTTTTTCTGAGTTAAAATTATATGTATTTTATTGTATGTGTTTGAGTTAACTTGTTAGTTTTTTAAATGATAAATGCAAAAAAATGCAAGAAAAGTCATTTTAGAAAAAAAAGTAAAAAAAAAGGTTTCAAAATATTTAAAAAAGTTCAAAAAATAATAAATAATATTTTATAAAATAACACCAAGCACATTACTATTTCAAATTGCATACATCAACAAACATAACATTGACAAAATCCGTTTCACATACAAGTGCAATATCAAAGACGAGCAATATCAAATACAAGTAATATGAACACAACAAAGATAAACATTACAAATTCATATACAAGTTCAAATCAAAATACATAAAACCAAACATTGACAAAACACTTCACATACATAGATAAGCAATTTGAAGCAAACAAACATACATATACAAATTCAAATACAATGACTCAAAGCAAGCCTACATTAAATACATAGAATAAAATTCATCATAGGTACAAATCAATACACTAAACACATTACAATTTCAAATCACATACAAACACAACATTGATAAAATCACTCTTACATGCATATGGGATATCAAATACAAACAATTTCAAAATGACAAAGAATTACAAATTCATATACAAGTTCAAATCAATGTGCATAGCTAAGCATTGGCAACACACTTCATATAAACAATTTGAAATAAATAACCATACATATACAAATTCAAAGGAGTAAGCAAATCTACATTAAATACACAGAATAAAATTCATCACAATTACAAATCAATACACCAAACACATTACAATTTCAAATCACATACCAACATACGTCAAGAAACATAACATTGATAAAACCACTCTTACATACATATGCAATATGAAAAATAAATCAACTTTCTAACCGAAATTCAAATAAGCAAATACGCACACTATTTTCAAATTTTAAATGAATAAACAAACACGAGAAAATGCAAAATTCAAATACACACACACTTCAAATAACTACACACACATTATACAATTTAAAGCCAATACAAAACAAACACTCAAATATGCTTATGCAATTTTAAATAAGTAAACACACCATACAACTTCAAACCTAGATTAGACATACACATTCTATTTTACACAACAAAATTCATTGCAATCACAATTCAATACAACAAACACACATTACAATTTCAATTTAGTGTCGAATTCCAAATCACATACAAATATCCATACAACCACTTTGGCATAAGCACACGAATACAAATTCAAATAAGCAAACACCATACCTAGACTATATATATATATTCAAATTTACACAACAAATTCATTGCAATCAAAATTCAACACAACAAACACATTACAATTTCAATTTGTGTCCAGCTCCAAATCACATACAAATATTTATACAACCACTATGGCATAAACATACAAAATACAAATTAAAGAAAACAAACACACAACATAGAATTTCGATTCAAAATATTAAAATAAAACATTTTCGCAGTCACAAATAGACATACAATTTCAAATGAATAAATACAAATTACACAATTCAAGAAACCTTATTTAACTATATCAATATATAAAATATAAAATAATGCACAGAGAAAAAAAAATCAACAAATAAATAAAAAAGCAAGCAAAAATAATATAAAAAAGTAAAAAAAGAAAAGAAAAGAAAGAAGCAAAATAATATAAAAATGAAAATAATATGAATGATTTGTTTAGTAAAGAGATATTTAGTGTTTTTTTCATGCATTGGTGTAAAATTGTATAATTTAAGTGTGTGCAATTTTTTTTAAAGAAACTAGGAATATAAATTCATATAATTGAAGTGTAAAACTACATGTTTTAAATATGAATGTTTTGAAGTAAATATGTATAAAAAAATGTATTGTGATATGTATGAGTTACAGGGAAAAAATAATCAACCCACAAAAAACTCTACACTACTCTAAGAAGAATGGGGCCCCATCCTCCTCGAGCATTTGGAAGGAGTTTTTAACTCCTTCCATTAAAATGATCACTTTATTAATAATTGTATGTACATAATTTTCTCACAACATTGAGAAAAGAAAAGAAACAATATACACGAGATAACTCTACATCAATATTTACATTTAGCGTAACCATAATGAGAAGACAACCATTCCTCCGAATAAATCTGCAACACAACATATAAATATTACTTTGAGTAGAACCATGATGAAAAGCCATTATCGTAAATAAATCCGACATATATAAAAACAGATGCTCAAATAATAAAAAATAGATGTACCTTCATTGGTATTCTTCAGAAAGTATAGTTGACCTTCATTTACCAAAGCAACTTTTGTCGGAAAAATCTGCAATTAAAAAAAATATATAAAAAAAAATAAAATTATAAAACTTCTTATATATATCTCTTCTATTATATATTCAAATAATAAAAATAGATGTACCTTCATTGGTACTTTTCAGAGAGTATAGTTGATCTTCATTTACCAACAACTTTTGTCATAATAAAATCTACAATTAAAAAAAAATAAAAAAACCATTAATAAAATATGATATAAATATTCTTTTTTCAATATAAAAAATAATAAATATAATTTATAAATTATAATTCTCTATATATATATTTAATTTTAACAATTTTCTATTAAAAGAAATCAGATTTTAACAATAAAATTAATATGATTTCTATTAAAAGAAATCAGAGCTGGCATTAACCATTGACCATCTCTCCTGGAAATCAGAAATGGTGATTTCATATATACAGCGGGCGTTGAATTAGAGGAAGAGGTTTGTAATCTGAAGCGAAAAAAGCTAATGGTGATTTCATATATATAGCGGGCGTTGAATTAGAGGAAGAGGTTTGTAATCTGAAGCGAAAAAAGCTGCTGAATTATAATTGATTTAACCCAAGATGGGATAGAAGCCGATTTCCATCAATGAGTTACTTTAATTGATATGTTGCATAATAAAAGAAATTCTATTTAATAAAGAATGAGAAGATTAAATAGGGGTTTAAATCAATAAACAAGAAAGTAAAAATAAGGTTTAAATCAATAAACGTGGCCATTTAGTTGATCCGAGAATCTCGTTCTACCCAAATCGATACCTAAAGCTCATCCTAGAATCGATCCAATAATTCATGGATTGGAGTGTAAAGCATTGGGTATTATAAAGCCTGGAAAATCATGGATTGGAATGTAAAGTATTGGGTATTATGAAGCCTGGAAAAAAAAGGCTCGAGAACCCAACCAATCATAATCCTGAAAATCATGGATTGGAGTGTAAAGCATTGGGTATTATAAAGCCTGGAAAAAAAGGCTCGAGAACCCAACCAATCATAATCTTGATCACTGCCATACACAATTTCTCAATCTTTCTTTCATTCATTCACTTGGTCAATTCACCAAAAGATAACACCATAAAGAGAGCACACACGCACAATTTCTCAATATTTCATTTATTCACTCACTTGGGACAATTCACCATACATAGATAACACCATAAAGAGAGCACAGGCGGCACAACATAGAGCCAGAGCAGCAGGGTATACCATAAAATCACGGGAAACAGACTACACCGTAAAACTGACAGGGCAGATTAAACCCAAAATAACCGTTAAGCTAACACACGACAGGGTATACGCAGAACCATGGATTAAACTACTAACATTCCGCACAACTAGAGAGGAGGGTTATACCAAAAAAAAGCCACGAGTTAAACATAATACACCGCGAGTTAGAGTTAAATCTATAACAGTCATTGATGCTTGATATGGTATGGGGAGACAGTGGTTAAGCGATAAAAGCAGAATGAAAAAATTAAATCTACTAAAAGTGTTGGACGGATAAGGTTTAAACCGTTGAGAAGGACACTGAAAATGACAGAGATGCAGATCTGGAATTGGGATTCATACTAATGATTTCGTAGGTTTTCATTTCACTCATTTCGGGTGCAAATGGCTAAATACTTTGCAATTAAAAAAGAAGTCAGGGTAATGAAACATAATTGCTTCTCACAATGGAATGGAGCATATATTAGCAGAAATATCAGAATTAAATGGAATTCCATTCAAAATAAATGGAATTAAATCTCCATGAAAGAAATAAATGAATAATTAAATCTAATAAATGCGGTGGACGCATCAGGAGGTTTAAACTATTGAGGAGGCAGAGCTTTAACTTCAATAAAAAATGACTGATGCACCATGTTTAAACTAATTAACAAGGGCAGATGCAGGCCAATTTATATATATACCTGGATTTGGGATTAGTAGCGATGATTCCATTTCTTCGTTCCAACAACAGCAATGCCAATGATCTGTTTCCTTCAATCATTTATGGTGCAAAAAAAGAATACATGGCAATGAAATAGGATTGCTGCGGACAACGAAGCAGATAAATTAAATGGAAATGAGAAAGATCATTGAGCAGATAAATTAAATGGAAATTATGGATTCATACCATACTATACTGAGAAAGATCATTGACCTCCGTGAGCCCAGGAATTGTAAACAAATTAACTGCCATTTTTCTTGCTTCCGATCCAATCTGTTTCACTCTGGCCTCTTCCTCCTCTATCCAGACAGACAGACAGACATGGACTCAAACTCGACATAGACACAGACCGACCCAGACTCAATCCACAAATTGACCGACTCCGACTCAAACCACACAGACAGACAGACAGACAGCCAAGCACACAGAGATGCCAATCTGAACATAGATAGAGTTGGAGGAAAATGCTGAGAATTGATAGGACTTTGATATATATATATACCCATTCTCCATCTTCCTTCCTTCAACGGCTATATAGCCTTACACCGGATATTTTTTTTATGGGAGCCTGCCTCCTCTGGAACCTCACACCGGATTTTTTTTTGTGGAGCCTGCCTCCTCTGCAACCTCACACCGGATATATTTTTTTCCGGCACCTACTTTCTCTGAACCATTCACCGGGTACATATTTCCGGTTTTACCTGCTCTGGAACCATCTACCAATTATGGATAGAAACTGCTCACAGTTGTCTATTCAAATTTTCAAGTTCCAGCTCGTCCTGCTTTTGTTTGGGATTGGGAAATGGGAAGCACCTACCTCCTCTGAACAGTCCACCAGATACATATTTCAGGCTTCCACCTCCTCTGAACCATCCACCGGATACATATTTCCGGCTTCTACCTCCTCTGGAACTATCCATCAATAAAAACGGATCTATGTGGTCTATTCAATCGAACACATCCTGCTTTGTTTTTGGAAAAATGTTCGGTTGATACATTTTTTATTTTTAGCTATTTAGCTTTTTTTCGAGAAAAATGTTCATATGAGCTTTTTTTAGCTTTTTTCTTGCGTTAAATTTTGACCGCTTTTAACGAAATGCCAAATGAACTTTTTTACCACAATAAGTTGACTTCAATTCATGGCTTTTCCGGTTTCTATTCATCCTTTTTTCTATTGGTTAGATTTTATCGATTTTACCTCAATAAGTTACTTGGCTTTTTTCGGTTTCTATTCATCCTTTTTTTTATATTGGTTAGATTTTATGGATGTATATGTTAATTTAAATTTTTTATTTTAAAATTTCATTTATTTTGTGCAGGTTTATGTTTGACCCAGGGCATCCTAAGGTTGGAGAGTGGGATATTTCAATGGAAATAAGAAGTTATTATTTTCTATTTTATATAATAATTAGTGCTGGATATTTCAACAGAAATAGTTGGTTATTATTTTTTTATTTTCTATCATAGTTTATTAGATATGAGTACTATTTTTTCATTTTAAATTGTTAAATATCATGGGTGCAAGGTAGCATAGAATAAATTTGTAAAACAATTTTTTAATAAAAAAAGAAAAAAGCAAGTGAAATTATGTGTATATTATGTGGGGTAACAAATCTTTTCAATGAAGGGTTGAGTCTTTCATGTTGATAGATATGCAAAATGGATTTTCTAGAAGGCATTCAGAGGATGGATAAGTCCTGACTAATTGCTTCATATGCTTCATCGGTTGCTTTCTATAAGAGGTGGAATGAAAATATTTCTTAATACTTTGACGAAAAAAAAACAAACAAACAAACATTATTCTTGAGGTGGACAACTCAAACATCATTCATAATGTTAAGGAAAATATGCAAGATAATTATAATTATGGCTTATCTGCTAACCAAAAATGGTTAACCTTCATTGGAAAACAACTCAGAGGACGGGTGGTATCTTCACATCTAGAAGGAATACATTCCAATCGGTTTTCCATTTGACGAGTGGAATGGAGATCTCAAAACTCATAAGTAAATCTATTTGGTTTTTTTCTTTGAGATGTGAAATGCACATCTCAAAACTCTAGATGGGAAGAAAATTATTCTTGAGGTTAATAGATTAGTTACTATCAATAATGTCTCAAAGGCTAAAATTCAAGACAAGGAATTCTTCCAAACCTTCAAATATATATTTTTTTCTAGAAAGCATTTTGGAGATGACAAGTTTGTAGTTTATTATAATATTCACAATAATTGAGCTTGCTTCTTATTCTTCATCTCCAAGGGAATATGCGGATCTCTCGCGAAGATGTTGACTTGTAAGACTATTATAGTTGATGTTATGATCTCTAATACAATTAACAATATGAAGAAGGCCAATGTTCAAGGCAAGGAAGGAAATCTTCCATATTAGCAAAGGTTGATCTCTTTGTAATGTCCCATAATAATTATAAAATAATAGATAATTATAAAACAATAAATAATTTAATATAATTTAATAAATAAGTAAATAAATAAATAGTCAAGAGAATAATAAATAAATAATAAATAAAACATTAAACAATAAATTGGAGTTCTAAATAAAATAGTATATAATAAACTAGACTCCTAAAACAATAAACAATAAGTAAAGTTAAAGAAAGAATTAATTAACAAAAGTAAATAAATTAACAAAGAGTTAAACTAAGAGAACACTAAATTAAGTAAAGCTAACAAAAAGTAAGAGAACACTAAATTAAGTAAAACTTAAGTTGCATGTTGACACAGTGATTGTGTGCATGTGGTTCCCATTCCATGGTTTGGTCTATTTAACGGACATTGAGGAAGGTTCAAGGATTCATTCATTCTTTCATCCATTCTCCGGAGAGAAAGGTATGGTGAGGCAAAGGATACCCCTGGAAGTAGTACGTCGATTGAGGGCTCGGGGGTGGCTAGTCGTGGAAAGATTACATACAGACTGAGCCTACGGTTGGGTGGAGATTTGTCCCCAAAACTACGTTGCGGTCGGCAGGATTCGAGCTAGCATTCAACCTTGGAGTCTCAAGTAAGGAAAAGCGCCATTACGGGGTAAGTCGACTTGCTCATGTTTTCTAAAAATTCCATGATGATTAGTTAAATAGTTTTTGGGTTGATTATTCATTATTTATGTGATATAATTAATTGCATGTTTAAATTGGGGTTGTTACACTCTTTTTGGGAAGAAACCTTAAGGCATAAGGACTTTTACAATTTGAAGAAATTGTGGTGCGGGGGAAAGGCGTTTCTTTCACCTTCAGAAACCCGATTGCATTCTAACCACTTGTAGAAAGTGTATTTAGATTTATACTCTATTTTATAGTAAAACAAATCATTCATAACCTTTTCTTCAACACGAAAAAATAGGGGCTCGAAAATTCTCTGTTTAGCTAGTTGGAATTGTACACACTGAACGAGAAGTGAACTATGATCACATGAACATCTCAGGGGGAAGAGGAAGTTCGTAGATAACGATTTAATTAGTTTTGGTTCCCTAGTCTAATTCTATTATAGGAATGCCCAAATTCGATTCACTCACCACAATACACAAAGATAACACATTGTTCACTTTAGCATCGGTTCCAAATAAAGAAATCGAATAATAATGCATGTTACATGAATATGCTCTGTATCCACACATGGAAAGAGAGACTGGGAAGGTCGTAATACTCAAAATTGAAGATCTACACTTTTATTGGATTTTGCGGATCACAATGCACTCCATTCCAATTATTGTTGGTTTCACCACAACCACATGATATTGTCCCAACCTTTGAAAGCATTGTTGACATACAAAGTTAGACAAACAAAAATTAAAACCAAAACGTGTTGCGAGCAAGACGACAGGGTTGTTACGTGCACTATAGAACATGAATCTAAATATTATAACATTAAGAAATGTATCCGAATATAACAATAAGAAATGTATTTATAAAGCCTCCGGTTCATTGAGAAATTATTTTCACAATTCGGATCTTGGAACAAAATTCACAAAGATTCTTTATAATGTCAATTGTCCATGTTTCATTGCAGAGCCCCCTTCGTATTTTTTTTTCACTTCCCAAAAAAAACCCCAAATCTGGATTTTTTGGAGTTCTTTAGTACTCGTGAATCGGCTCCTTTTATTTAAATTATTAACTAAATCATACTTGATTAATCCTTAACAAAAGATATAATTTCTAATTATAACTTTTTTCCCTCCAATTTATCCCAACAAAAATAATGGCTTTCAACTATTGCTCAAACATGAAACTAAGACTCCTAAAATCCGAGTGGGGATTCTCCTTGCATGAAATTAACTCTCCACCTAGTTCTTTGTCTATGCGGTGGTACGCAAATTTTTTGTCAAGACATTGAATCAAAAGAAAATCAGGTTTGAACTTGATATTTTTTGACATAATTGACGATGACAAGGCATAGATTCGGAAAAAGAGGGAATATCTCCATATCAATAGACTCTTGATATTTTTTTTACGAAGAAACATGAATATGGAAGGATTCTTGTAGATTAAAAAAATTAGAAGGGTTCAAACCTCCACCTTATTCTTTATCCCCATGGTGGTATGGACATTTTTTGTCAAGATATTGATTTGTAATACTATTACTCTTCGAGTTGATACGACCATTTTTGTCATGATGTTGATTGGTAATACTATTACTCTTCGAGTTGATACCTCTAACATGATTGATAATGTCAAGGCTAAAATAAAAAAACAAAGAAGAGATTCCTCCTAAATAGGGAAGCCTTTTTATTTTAATAACCCTCTTGAGATCGAATTTTACACTTAATTGAGACACAACTCGACCCAAAATAATCCCTTGAGTGACACAAAAAAATGGTCTTCTTAGAATTTAAGAATATGCCAAACTTCGACATATCTAAAGCACTTGTCTAAGGTGATCAAAGTGACTACTTCGTTCTTTGGTAAATAATGTCATGTTATTGAAGTAGAAAACTATAATTTCATCCATCAAACCCTTGAAAAATTTATGGCCATGGCATGCTAGAATCTACTTCCAACACTAATGAAACAAAAAGGAATCCTATGATATGGATATGCGTTCCAATTAGTGACGACTTTCATTTTCTGAAAATTATAAGGTTTGAGGGATATCTAATTGTAGCATGAGAAACCATTTAAAAGAGACATTAATTGGGGGCACCATAGACTTCTTCGAGGATTTCCTCCATAGGTGGGACATGGTAGTTGTCTTTTATTGAAACCTTATTCACATGTCAACAATAAACACATAACCGAATATCTATAGTTTTCTTCCTAAGTAAGACCAAATTGGATACCCACTGTGATTAATGAATAAAGTATATGACCTCTCATCGCTTCCATATTATCTAATTCATCCCTAATTGTTTGTTCCAAATTCGGGTTTTTATTCCTATATTTTTTCCTTATAAAGCTTTGAATAAAGAATTATAGATATGGCATGAACTATTTATTACATATTGAATACTTTGAGGTTCTCGTAGGACCAGGGAAAAAAACATACTTCAACTCTGTTAAGAGTGAATCTATGAAGTAAGTGAACTCACAAGGGGAACATTCCGACCCTATATAAATCATCTTTCGATTTTCTCATGTTTCCACGTTTATCGGGGTAGTTTATTCCGCCTTCGTAATGGATTCAATATTAATATATGTGTAGGGGTAGAATCATCATTATAATCAAATATGGATTCCAAAATGGACAACCCAAGCATACTTGATCCGGGTGGATATTGGTGGCCATCGGCCTATTCCACTTGGGGCCCCATCATTGTCTCTGTTAGTTTTTGTCACAACTTACTATTTTTAGCGATTTTTCGGGTCCCTGAACTTCCGGAGCCATTTTGAAGCCCCAAACGGAGATAGTATGCCGAATTTACGTCCCCGGGAAGTTGAAACACCAATTTACCCAAACGGGGCCCATAGTTTTGGCGCTTCATCTCCTAGGGTTAGGTTTTTTGGACGTTTAGAGTTCTCCGTTATTTCTCCATAATAAATAGGCCGTTGAGCCTCATTGTAACACGGTTCGAGAGGTATGTAGTTGCCACATCTCTTCTCGGATATTCGCTACCGTAACCCTAGCTATTTTATTTCCATCATGTTTGTAAGCATATTTACGTGATTTGATATTAATGAAATGAAGCCTTATTTCCACTTTGTATTTCTATGTGTATGGTTATTTCTTTATTCCGTTGCATTCTCGCATAAATACGGATCAGTGGTATCAGAGCGGTCTGCGATTTCTCGATCCTTATTTGCATGTCCCCAACGAGGTCGGGGTATAAGGAGTTAGGGCTCGATTTGGTGGAACCTTTGCAAGATCATCCCTGCAAACCCTGACGAACGCCCATGGGGGACGAAAAGAAAGATGAGGGAGCAGGAGATCCTATGAAAATATTGCTCGAGGAGGCCCTCGAAAAACAAAGGAACACGATGATGGATAAATTTTCCTAGATCCTTCAATGATCGCTAAACCGGCGACGCATTTGCATCCAACGGCCACTCTGGAGGTGCGACTCCCTTTAAGGTACAAGTAAACTTTGACATTCCCATATTTTAGGGTTAAATAGATGCAGATGCTATAGATATATGGCTAAATCTATCAGAAGGATATTTCTCGGTTCATGACTTTTCCAACCGGGAGAAGATTATTTTTGCACTCCTCAAAGCTACCCCCCCCATGTCAAGGACTCGGTGGGAAACCTACTGTGAGAAAAAGGACGAGACAGAACCGATCCGGGTGGATATTGGTGGCCACCCACCTATTCCACTTGGCCCCCCCACCATTGTCTCTTTCATTTTTTCAGTTTCGGCATAACTTACTATTTTTAGCAGTTTTTCGGGTCCTGAACTTCCGGAGCCGTTTTGAGGCCCTAAACGATGTTTTTTGGGTATCAAAGCATGTCCCGAAAGCTGTAGTCCTCGGATAGAGCTTTCTAATGATGTATCATGTGCGTCAAACGGAGATAGTATGCCAAAGTTACGTCCCTAGGAAGTTGAAACACCAATTTACCCAAACGGGGCCCATAGTTTTGGCGCTTCATCTCCTAGGTTTAGGTTTTTGGGATGTTTAGGGTTCTCCATTGTTTCTCAAAAATAAATAGGCCCTCGCGCCTCATTGTAACGCAGTTCGGAGGCTCTGTAGCCGCCACATCTCTTCTCGGGAGATAGCTACCGGTGCCCTAGCTAGTTTTATTTCCATTCTGTCCGTAAGCAAATTTCGGTTCTTTGATATTAATGAAATGAAGTGTTATTTCCGCTGCATCTCCGTATTTATGGTTATGTGTTTATTCTATTGCGTTCCCCGCATAAATCCGGATCGGTGGTATCGGAGCGGTCTCGCTTTTTTCTCGATCCTTCTTTGCATGTCCCCAACGAGGTCGGGGTATAAGGAGCTAGGGCTTGATCCGGTGGAACCTTTGCAAGATCAGACCTCGCAAACCTCGACGGACGCCCATGGGGGACGAAAAGAAAGATGAGGGAGCGAGGAGATCCTATCAAAATATTGCTCGAGGAGGCCCTCGAAAAAACAAAGGAACGCGATGATGGATAACTTTGTTCGGATCCTTCAACGGCTGCCCACCGGCGGCGCATCCGCATCCGAGTAGCCACTCCGGAGTTGCGACTCCCTTTAAGGTACAAGTAAATTTTGACATTCCCATATTTGAGGGTCAAATAGACGCGGATGCCGTAGATAGATGGTTGAATCTATTAGAAGGATATTTCTCTCTTCATGACTTTTCGAAACCGGGAGAAGATTATTTTTGCACTCCTCAAAGCTACCCCCCCCATGTTAAGGACTCGGTGGGAAACCTCATCGTGAGAACAAGGACCGGACGAACCCTCTCTGTTCTCGGCCGTACCAACTTGGAATTCTTTCCGAGACGCCGTCAAGGAACGATACTATCCCGTGGGGAGCTATGAGGACAAGTACATACAATGGACCACGCTGCGACAACAAAGGGATCAAGATGTGCACGAGCCGACGAATCGTTCCATACCCCTGCGCACAAAGTTGGGTATCAAAGATTCGGAGAAACATTTGGTGCTAAAGTATCGCAACTGTCTGCACTGTATACATTCGAGAGGAAATGGAGTTCCTCGACATCTCCTCGCTTGGTACGACATACCTGGGTATGCTCGCCAAGATTGAGCGAGAAATTCAAACAGAAGAAGCGAGACTTTGGATCCGCGAATCAAAAGCAAGGAAAAAGGTGCTTCCAAACCGCAGAACAAAGGACAGAGCTAAGGCATGGCGGCTAAAGACAACCCGTCAAAGCCACAAGAAAAGAACAACACCGTAAAGCCAAAGAAGGACACGGGAAAGTGGTGTGAGTTCCATAAGAGCTCCACTCACAACACAAGTGAGTGTCGGGCCAGCGGTCGCTAGTGGCCGAGATGAGGGCTTCGAGTCGATGCATGCTCCGACTCCGAATCGAACTCGAAAAGGGGAATGAAAAAGGGAAACAGATTATTGATGCGGAGCCCAACGCCACTGTTGCCACTACAAAGGTCCCGGAAGGAGGAATCGGAAGATCCGAGAGGAGGAGGAACGTCTCTTCCACTCCCGGATGTGGGTAAAGGGCTCCCCCTGTACGGTTCATTGTCGACAATTGGGAGCCAAAAGAACCTCATTTCAGCGGACACCGTGAAGCGGTTGGGCTTGCCGACCACGACTCACCCACATCCATACACCATCGGGTGGCTTCACCAAGGACGAGATCTCCGCGTCGGCCCGGCGAGTGTCGCCTTCCCTATAGCATCAAGCCCTTCACGGATGAGGTATTATGTGACGTTGCTCCTATTGATGTTTCGATGTATTATTAGGACAACCATACTTGTGGAAGCGTCATGTCGTGTATGAGTCTCGACCTCGTGCTTTCGTTATTATTACTTTGGGAAATAAGTTGTACAGGGATACCGGAGGTACCACCTCCTACGACTATCTCTTTGGTTACCGCAAAACAATGCAATAAGCTCATTTCCCAAACCCAGAAATTCGTTTTCCCGATGATCCGCCCCTCAGAGGCAAGAAGAAGAGCGTGGCCATGACCTCCGGACAGGGGCCCCTCACGCACGACAACAACAAATGGATAAGGTCGTGGAGGAGTACGGGGGACATCTTCACCTCACCCACGGGGGTTCCTCTGCACTCGCGGAGTCAAGCACCCGATTGATCCGACCCCGGATGCTGCCGCTACCCAATGGACCGATCTATCGACGCTCCGTTCGGAAAATGATGAAATCAAGAGGCGATTCGGGAGTCTGTTGCGAAAGGTCACATCAGACCAAGTTCATCGCCCGTAGGGAGCCCGATCGTGTTAGTACGGAAGAAGGATGGGACGTGGAGACTCTGTGATTGACTATCGGGCGCCGAACAGATCCTCTGTCCGGAATAGGTACCCAATCCCACGGATTGATGACCTTCTCGGACCAACTCCAAGATGCAAAATATTTCAGGTAAGATCGACTCGAAGTACGGGTATCACGAGCACCAATTGAACCCTCCGATGTGTGGAAGACCGCCTTCAAAGCTAAGGAAGGCCTTTTTGAATGGTCGGTCATGCCTTTGGGGTTGACGAATGCTCCCGCCACCTTCATGAGGATGATGGACGACATCTTGCGGCCATTCACCAACTCATTCGTAGTGGTGTACTTGGATGACATTCGATCTTCGACAAGACTTGGGAAGAGCACCTTCATCACATCCGACAAGTCCTCCAAACACTTTGCGGCAACACAAGTTGTGTGCCAATTTGGAGAAGTGCACGTTTGGCATGACCCGGAGTTCAATATCGGGATACATTATTGATGAAAGGGGCGGTGCATGTGGATCCGACCAAGATCCAAGTCATTCGGGGATTGGCCGGCCACGACTACTATAACAGAGCTTCGCAGACTTTACGGGTCTTGCTAATTTCTACCGTAGATTCGTGTTGGGATTCTCTCATATCACTTGGCTCCCTGAGTCGAGTCACCAAAGGAGGAGCGAGAGCAAAATTCTTTTGGTCGGAACCTCAACAAAAGGCGTTCAAAGAATTGAAAAATCGCCTCCGTTCGCCGAGTGCTCACCTTACAGACTTGCAACGGCTCGTTTGAGATCGAGACGGATGCCTCGACTATGCTATAGAGCAGTTCTTACTCAACGAGGACATCCGGTGGCATATCACGGTGAGACATTATGCTGAGACAGCTCAGTCAAGTATCCCAACCTATGACAAAGAAATGTATTCCATTGTGCAAGCCTGTCGACAATGGAAGCATTACATTTTTGGGAAGGAAACAATCATCCACACAGACCACCGGCCCCTGCAGTTCATACAGACACAAGGGAAGTTGCAGAATGATCGCCATCAGAAGTGGTCCACATATTTGCAACAGTTTCATTTGAACATCAAGTACAAGAAGGGTAGCACCAATAATGTTGCAGACTGCCTCAGCCGACCACCGATCGTGGCGCTCACCACCGTGCTCAACTCTTGTGGGCACGAGACTTCTGATTGGCCGCTTCTATATGAGAGTGACCCAGAATTCGGCCACACTTACAAGGCACTCTTGGGGGGCACGCAAGTTCCAAATTTTCACCTCCAAGATGCACTTTTATGTCACCTGGGACACCTTTGTGTTCCTTCAAGCGAGCGTGCCAAGATGATATGGGAAGCACACTACAGTCGAGTCGCTGGGCATTTCGGGGTCGAGAATCTCATATCAACAATGTATAGAATTAAGTTTATGAGACACATAAACTTCCATTTTACATGCAAAGCTTTTTTAATTATTAATGAAAATTATTATAATAAATATTTAAACTTAATAAATATTAAAATTATTTTTATAATAAATTATAAATAAATAAATAATAACTATAATTTATAAGCCATAAATAAATTAATATAATAAATCTAATATATAATAAATAATATATTATAATTACTATAATAAATAAATAATTATTATAATTATTATTTAATAGTGATTATAATTATTATTTAAAAATAAACTTAATAAATAAAATATTATAATATTATAATAAATAAAAATAAATATAAATATAAAGATATTTTTCAACAATAAATTTTTATATTATATATAAATTTTAACCCATTTAAAATATAATAATAATGAAAATGAATCTAACACTACATTATTTAATATGAAAAAATTATTCTAACCAAATATTTATGCCGTAAGGCATCATTATTTGAAAACAACTTTGCTAAGTGCCTTTCTGTCATAATATGTGCCATTCGATTCTTTGTGAGACGATTCAATCATACTCAACCATCGATTAGAATTGCCACCTGTTGGCAGTTATCAGACAGTTACAATTTGACAATTGCAGGGATTTACATTGACGCGCTCCAGAGCTGTGGAAGAATCGTTATCACAGATGATAACAATGCGGATTGAACAATGGAGAACATTCTTGCTCCCAGAGTTACGACAGATATGCTGCTTCATCCCACCGGTGAAATTCTGATTATCAATGGAGCGGAGAAGGGATGTGCAGCTTATGAGCAAGCAACCAATCCAGCGCTTGTTCCTTATTTATACAGGCCTAATGCATTGCCAGGGCAGCGCTTCTCAGTACTGGCAAATTCCACTATTCCAAGAATGTATCATTCCACTGCAACTGTATTGCCTGATGGTAGGATTTTTGTGGGAGGTTCCAACACCCACAGTAGATATAATTACTCATGACCGTGTTTCTCTGTCACTGGGTTCAAATATTTTTACAGGTAAAACCAGATATATTGTCTCGCTTTGTTACAATGAGTAAGAAACACCCAGAGAATTACTCGGACAAGTATCTCCGAGACATTATTCTGAATTTCATGATAGCTGGCCGGGACACAACTGTAGTTACCCTTTCTTGGTTTTTTCATATGCTTTGCAAAAGTCCAGATGTTGAAGGAAAAATTCTGCAAGAAATTTGCGGCCTGGTCAAGGAGAATGAAAATATGTCAATTGAAGAATCTATAAGTGTGTTTTCTCAAAGTCTGACGCACACAGTATTGGATAACATGCACTATCTTCAAGCAGCTTTATCAGAAGCCTTGCGCTTACACCCAGCTGTTCCTGTGGTAAGACGCGTATATTTCTGCGGTCATTTGGGTATCTCCAACATTCTTTTGACTGATCATTGTCCATCAATAATTGTGTCTTGTTAGTATTGTTTCTCCTCTTGTTAGAATGCACTGGAATTCTGTCAGTTAAGATAAAGGATCTATGACATATTATTATATCCATATTTTCATCGCATTTGTGGGTTTGCCCAAACCATTGCAAAAATATGGATAAGGTCATTTGAATTTGAATCATCCATCCTTCTCCATTTAGTATTGATTCTGAAGTGTATGGCTCATCACAAATTGACAAAACAAAATTTATAGGATGCAATTAGTATTGATTTCTGAAGAATATGGCTCATCACAAATTGACAAAACAACATTTGCAGGATGCAAATTATGTAGTTTCTGATGACATCCTTCCTGATGGATTCAAAATCAAGAAAGGTGATCTGATCAAATATGTCCCTTACTCAATGGGAAGAATGACATACCTCTGGGGTGGTGATGCAGAGGAGTTTAGGCCTGAGAGATGGCTTGAGAAAGGAGTTTTTAAGTCCGAGTCACCATTCAAATTCACTGCATTTCAGGTAAGTGCCCTAACCCCTAACCCTGATAGTTAATCTTTTGAAAAGGTACTGATGATAATGCCTTCAAATCGATAAGGTGTGTGCTTGACTAATAGGCAGGGCCTCGCATTTGTCTTGGGAAGGACTTTGCATACAAGCAAATGAAGATTTTTGCTGTTGTGCTTATACGTTTCTTCAAATTTGAAGCTGTTGAAGGTAAGGAAGTGAAATATCGTCCCTCACTGACACTCCATATGACTGAAGATGGATTAAATCTTCGTGTCAAGTCTAGATTAGATTGCTGAGCACAGTTTTACTTCACAATAAGGTACATATTACACAGAATTTATATGTTGTAAGATATTCTCATTTTGTCTAGTTGAAGGCATCTGTTATGGTCAGTCATAACACAATTTCAAAACTCCAGTGGATGATGAAAACATTTTTTGAATAGAACACGTTGAATGAGCTAGACAAGTAGAACACGGCACAGAGCAGTGCTTCACAAATATAAGTTATATCATCTCATGTAATCTCAGGTGCTGATCTGTGGCACCAAATTTCTTGTTTGTCTAACAAGAACTTTATATTATTCTTTTGAAGAAATGTTCAATAAAATAATAAGAATTACATAGGATCCATTTTTATGGATCCTGATGTTTGTGACTCTCGCTGTGTGAGCTGAAAGGCTGGATTTATGATTTTTTTAATGGCAGGCAAATTTCTATTAGTCATACTGTTTGCAAAAATGGAAATTTTGTTGGAAGTGCTTGGATTATTTTTTGTAGCGAGCTCTTTCCTGTAACCTGCTTTGGACAACCCTGGTAGCAGATGCCAATTTTTTTTTTTTTTAATATAAAATGCCCATAATGTGTTGTTTATACAGATAGTCAAAGGAAATATTCTATTTAAAAGAAATTAGAAAATAAGGGAGTGACTTTTTCCTATCAGACTATAATACTAATTACGTGCCTTTTTCCTAATAAAATTATCAATGGAGCGGAGAAGGGATGTGCAGGTTATGGGCAAGCAACCAATCCAGCTCTTGTTCCTTATTTATACAGGCCTAATGCATTTCCAGGGTAGTGCTTAGTACTGGAAAATTCCACTATTCCAAGAATGTATCATTCCACTGCAATTGTATTGCCTAATGGTAGGATTTTTATGGGAGGTTCCAACACCCCCGTATCTATGAATCTCAAAGTATATATGAAGTGAAATAATGAATGGATTTAAATTTTTAAAAGACAATGTGTAGGCATGCTAAACAAGTGGAATATGATATTTTGACTCTACGGATAGTTGATGTGATAGCTTAATTTGCATGAAACATAATATCATTTTTTTTAGTTTGGAGTTTGGATTTAGCCATCTTAGAGGTGCAAATAATTTGGAATCATATGACATTGTTTATTTATCTAGAAATTATGTGAATCTCCAAGCATGTAATGGTTCATCCATGAATCTTAGAGTACATATAAAGTGAAATAATGAATGGATTTAAATTTTTAAAAGACAATGTGTACGTATGCTAATCAAGTGGAATTTGATATTTTGAATATGATAGTTTACATGCTAGAGGCTTCCAGATTTCTCTATATTACCTTAAAATTTCTTGTAAATAAGAATATCTATTCTTTAATCTAATGAGATCAGAAGCAATTTTAAATAAATAAAATTGCATAAATTTTTTGCTTCTATCTTCTATGTTATTCTTTTCTACACTCTCACACTTTTAAATAAATAAAATTGCATAAAAATTTTGCTTCTATCTTCTATGTTATTCTTTTCTACACTCTCACCTTACGGCACTTCCTTTGCAACATATGGTGCACCTAGTTATAAATAAATTGGACTCACTCTTTTGTACGATAACA